>PVIR01007392.1:41004-61109 GCA_004026965.1 Petromus typicus
CCCAGCAGCAACCAGTACCACATACCACAGTGCCGGGCGTGGTGGCTCACGCCTGTAATCCCAGCACTCGGGAGGCAGAGGCAGGAGGATTGTGATGTGAGTTTGAGGCTGAGCTCAGGGCCAGCCTGAACCACAAAGCGAGACCCTGTCTCCAAAAACCTAAAAAAAAAAAGAAATTATATCTATCTTACAAGGTCCAGAAGAAGGAAAAAAACAAAACAAAACATAAATCTGTGTCATTTTAAGTCACAGTCTGTGACTTCAACAGCACACAGCAACTAACCCTTGTGTCTCCCTGATCATCCCCCACCCACATTCTTCACTGTAGCCTTTTCAATCCTATTCAGCTCACACTCACACATCACATTTCAGTTAGACTCAGCAAAATGACCTTACATTCTATTTCATCAGTGTTTCACGGTCTCTATTCCTAATTCAAAATGAGCTCTCTTCAGTCTTTCGGCCCCTCCACTTCAGCCTTTTCTTCTCTTCCACAGTGAAAAGTAGTAGCGGTGTCCCCTCACTTCCTATTCCTCTGCCCGATATCCGCACAACACCCCTGCCAAGGTCAGACATGAACCCAGTGGTCATTTATAAAGTCACCTGACATAATCACTGAGCGATGTTCAAGAACACGGGCTCCTCCTTCCTCCTGTGTCCCGATTTGACAGCATACTCTCCAGGTTTCCTTCTGAACTCTCAGTCCCCTCTCCACCAGACCCCTGTCTGGTTCCTCTTATTTTAATGATCCCATAAAGACCAGCAGTGGCTGAGGCACTGGTCTTCCTCAGGGTTTTTCCCTGCCCATTTAGCACAATCCAACCTTCACAAATGGCTCAGGCTTACGCTATCAGGAAAAGTGCTCAGGAATCTCAGCTTGGACATTAGCCAGACTCTGGTACAAAATCTGGCTCTATCATGTCTTGGGCATGATGCCAAGTTTTTACAGCCTCAGTTTTCTAATTTCTAAATAGATTATAATGAATAAATAATATAAGAAAAATGCTGAACACTACGCTTCCCATGAGATGATGCTAATAATATATGGTACAATATATAGCAAAAAACAATAAATAAATGTTAGGTATTATAACAACATCTATACACACCTTATCTCTGACTTCCATACATCTACTTAAAAATATCAATTTGGATTTTACACAAGCAACTCAAAGGGAGCCGCTCCAAAACTAAACTCCTTACTTTTCCTCCCAACCTGCTATTCCTTCAGGAATTACCGATTACAGTTTTTGACACCCACCAATGACCTTAATGTTTGTAGTGGTTAAAACACATCCATAAATAATTCTCCAAGCTTCCTCCCTCCAAGAGAAGTCTGCCTCCTGCCTATGAACCTAATTGTGCCTTTGTGACTGTCACAGTGACCTGAACACAGAAGAGGAGATATTGTGTGAGGCTGAGGATAAGTTAAGAAAAGACAGGCAGCTTCTGTTAGATTCCCTTCCTACCTGCCCTGCAAACTTTCAGCCACAGAGTAAGACGTTCAGTTACCCTGACCACTCATGGCCGCACCGCACAAAGACAGATGGTCCAAGGGTTCACACTTGTCTAGTGCCCTGCTGTTGCAAAGTTGCTAGCCCCAATGCCCAATGAGGCTATGCCAAAGTCTTGAGATGAACCCAGTCATCACCTGATTATAATTCAGGAAGAATCACCTGTCAGAACTGATGAGCTGAACCCAGTCAACCCACAGATCCAGGAGTAAATTAGTGTTACTATATTAAAACTATTGTTCTGAGATGGTTTCTTACTCAGGCACACACAATCAGAGCAATGTTCAAATTCAAAACCTGAGAGTTACCGCTGGCATCTCTCCTCTTGCTCACCTTGCCAATCTGATTCTAAAATGCTGGCAATTCTGAAATGTTACTTAAATCCCTCCACTTTTCTGTATTCTTCCTGCTCCTACCTGGCTGTGAACAGCATCGTCTCATTCTAGGACAAGGACAAATCTTTTTTTTTTTTTTTTTTTTTTAGGTTTTTTGAGACAGGGTCTCACTTTGTGGTTCAGGCTGGCCCTGAGCTCAGCCTCAAACTCATCACAGCAATCCTCCTGCCTCTGCCTCCCGAGTGCTGGGATTACAGGCGTGAGCCACCACGCCCGGCACTGTGGTATGTGGTACTGGTTGCTGCTGGGCGTGAGTCTCCACACCCAGTATAGGTATGTGGTTATCGGGGATCGAACCAGGGTCCTTGCGCTTGCAAGACAGGCGCCCAGGCGCCGGAACCACTGAGCTAAATCCCCGGAACCACTGAGCTAAATCCCCGGCCCCCGACAAGGACAAATCTTGCTTCAGTCTCCTCAGACTTTCTCTGTGCTGCCACCAATCTGACCTTGTCACTGTAGGGTAACTTTCATGGTCTCCACAGTGTGATGCTCACTGGGCC
Organism: Petromus typicus; assembly: GCA_004026965.1. NCBI lineage: Eukaryota > Metazoa > Chordata > Mammalia > Rodentia > Petromuridae > Petromus > Petromus typicus. Next base: position 43,414 of record PVIR01007392.1, read on the forward strand.
TGGCAGTTTTATGGAGAGCCACTGAGCTCTGCCCCAGCCAAGGAACCCTGAGGTTAAGAGGTGACTCACCCAAGTCTCTGCACAGCTATTCCTCACCTGCCCCTGGCCTTCTCTGTCACTGGGCCAACTCTACTCAACCGCCATGTTGCAGATTAAAAATGACTCCTCTGGAAAGCACTCTCTGGGCCTCAACGCTAGGTTATGACCTCCCCTACCCCTTCACCAATTTGTGGTACTGGAGAGTAAACCCTGGAACCTTTGTAGTAATGTATATCTTATGCTTTTTAAAAAAAGAAAAAGTTTGAGAGCCTCTTTCACGTGCTTCCTTAATAACCTCTATTTCCTTCCAGACACTATTTATTCTTCTTTGTACAGGTTATAAGTAATTTGAGAAGAGATCAACAGCTTATTCCAGTATATATCTCTATGCCAGCACAGCACAGAAGATAAAAGGCTTTTTTTTTGAGACAGGGTCTGCCTTTGTAATTCAGGCTGGCCCTGAACTCACTATGTAGCTCAGGCTAGCGTCAAACTCATGGCAGTCTTCCTGCCTCTGCCTCCAGAGTGTTGGGGTTACAGGTATGTGGGTTACAGGTAACACTCAGCAAGGCTTATTTTTAACTAAGTGAAAAAATAATACATTAATTAAATGCACCTTTATAATCATTTAAGCTATAGAATTCAAAAGAAAGAATAAAACAAAATTAGATACTCCAGCAGCTTTTTGAAATACACGAGATTTGAGATTTTCTAACTAATCCCACCTTTTCAAAAGTGAAGAAATTAAAATTGACAACATCTGCTGGTTTTCCCATTTCCCACTACTAGTAACAGAGCTAGGTATGGAGATGCTTGGCTGTTGCTCCAGCACTTCAGAGGCTGAGGCAGGAGATCTGTTCAATTTGAGGCCATCCTGAACTACACAGTAAGTTCAAGGTCAGCCTGAATTACATAGCAAAGCCCTGTCTCACAAAAACCTGCACAGTTTACTATAAATTATACCTCAATTTAAAAAATAATTTCTGTGGATGAAACTTTTACTTAGAATATTAAAAATGATGTGTAGCTTTAACACTTTATGTTTACATAATATGGAATATACATTATCACATTCAACCTTCAAAATACCCTATGATAAAGTTTATTTGTTAATAAAACTCTCAGATTATTTAACAGACATAATGTACACCTTTAAAAAAAAAATCTGAAATAGGGGCCGGGGAGTTAGCTCAGTGGTTCCGGTGCCTGTCTTGCAAGCGCAAGGGCCCGGGTTCGATTCCCCGGTAACCACATAACAATACTGGGTGTGGAGACCCACACCCAGCAGTCAACCAGTACCACATACCACAGTGCCGGGCGTGGTGGCTCACGCCTGTAATCCCAGCACTCAGGAGGCAGAGGCAGGAGGATTGCTGTGATGTGACTTTGAGGCTGAGCTCAGGGCCAGCCTGAACCACAAAAGCGAGACCCTGTCTCAGAAAACCTAAAAAAAAAAAAAAAAAAATCTGAAATAAGGGAAAATATTACAATGGTAATAAAAATTAACATTTTTCCTGGGGCTAATGGAAAATATATTCTCTGGGTTTCCATGGACTCAGACTTGATTAATACTTTCCACCTTACAAGTGGAAAGCATAGGACCGAACTTCAAACTCAGTTCTCTTGCACAATAAAAATGGGTACAGATTAATGTTACACTCATGTTCTCAACCCTTCTAACAACTGAGGCAGCTGTGACTGATCAATCAATTCTTTCTGACCCTTAGGTTCCTCAACCATAAAACAAAAATAACAACAGCTTCCACACCCTTCACAGGACTGTTGAAAGAACAGGTGAATACCTGTTAAATCCTTTGCACGGACTCTAACAAAGAGTAGATTTTCAATAAATATTAATTAGCATCACTAATCATCAACTTTATTACCTAATTTTATCTTAGAGGCTCTGTAAGTGCATTAAAATATTAATCAATATTAATGGCTTTAAAATCCAGGGACTTTTTGATCCAACAAATCCACTTTTTGAACATGATCATAAAGCAAAAAAATCCACCAAAGGATAAGGAATACCACATATAATAATCTCCCCATCTAGATTAGTATGTTAATAGTTATAAAAAAAGAAATCTATTTAGGGCCAGGGAGTTAGCTCAGTGGTTCCGGCACCTGTCTTGCAAGCGCAAGGGCCAGTTCGATTCCCCAGTAACCACATACAATAGTGGGCATGGAGACTCATGCCCAGCAGCAACCAGTACCACATACCACAGCGCCGGGCGTGGTGGCTCACACCTGTAATCCCAGCACTGGGGAGGCAGAGGCAGGAGGATTGCTGGGATGTGAGTTGGAGATTGAGCTCAGGGCCAGTCTGAAATAAAAAGCAAGACCCTTTCTCAAAAAAAAAAAAAAAAAAAAAAAAAACAAGAAAAGAAAGAAATCTATTTAACCTCCTTAATTTCCCACTTGCTCAGCAGACTCTGGCTTCTCTTCAGGTTATATACACCATTTGCCTCTCACCAAACTTGGTTGGTGGTAGAACTTGTTTCTGTAATAAGATTCATTAAAGCATTGAACTACTGCTCCTTTCAAAACTCTGTCTAAAACCTCTCAGCCCATTTGCATGCAATGTTCACTGCAGCATTACTTAAAATAGCCAAAATGAAAGCAAACATAAAATATTAAGGAAAAGGTAATTTTATCATTAGAGCACATAAGGGTCAAGTTGCAGAAGAGAAATTATTAAAATTTAAAAGATCATGAGTACAAAAAGTAGATTACAAAAGAGTATCTTCATTATGAGGCCAAATTAATTTTCTACATGGATAGTCTGTAGACAGACTATAAAAGAGCACAGTAAAGTAACTGTTAACTGTTCACAGGTTACTGGATTATAGATTTTTTTTCCAATGTGCTTTGCTAAATCATCTAAATTTCACATAAATGTATAATCAAAATAATCTTGGTGCTCACATAGCCAAAGAAAATATGCATATATACAGAGAGAGACAGAGTCTACCAAAAAAAAAAAAAAATATATATATATACACACACACACACACACACACACACACACACACACACGTCAAGAAAAGAAAACCTTGTATAAATTTACTAAATTTACTGAGATATCATGAGATTACTACAAGCTACCTTTGGCCTGAACAATTACAAGAGGTGCTCAAAGTGGTGGCCATTATCTTCCAGACATTTACTAGTATGTCAAACTACTCAAGTATGGATACATTTTTTTGGCAGACTTTCTATATTCAATACACGTTAATATGATTAGAAAATTACTTATAAATTACAAAACAAATTGCTAAATCATAATAAAGGCTGAAATTGACATAGTAAGATTCCATAAAATAGCTTATGATTCACATGTAGCCCTAAAAACAAGTCAACACTCATATATCCATGCCTCAAAAGCAATACTTATTCTCTTCTATATGCTTCTCACAAAATCCAGGTAAATCTCCATATATTACCAAAGATACCAACATCAAAGCCCAAAAAGTGAAATAAATATCTACTGCTCTATAAGCAGAAATACTTATTAATTTCAAAAACATTATCAGGGAAAAAAATAAGCAAGTGTCAAAAAGATAAAGGTTAAGATACCTGGAAATATTTTAACACATAGAAAACTATAGACACACATGTATTCTATTAAAAAACAAAAAACACAAGTGAAATTGATACCCACTAACATGAGAACAGCAGTCATCACTGATAATGGTAGAGGAAGAAAGTGTGGAGAGAAGGCTTGAGCCGTGGCCTTAACATTCCTCTTAACAAAAACAAAAAACAAAATAATAACAATGTAAGAACATCAGTGTCACAGTTGAAAATGACAAAAGGTTAACACAACACCTGTAGAACCAGAGTGATAGTTCACAAAAGTCTGTTACATCATTTTTGGTTCTTTTCTGACTGCTTGTAATAAAGTCTTAACTAAAAATAAAAGTGAGAGAGAACTGTATTTTACTTTGGTTTTGACTCCATATCTAGATCAGTTTGGGACAATCTTCTATGCCTCAGTGCATGGTCCCAGAAGAGCTTCAGATCATCTTGCTCAAGAAAAGAGGCAAGAGAATTCCTGCTGGAAAAAGAACACAATAACCAGGAGAGAAGCGGTCCGGTAGCCGGAGTACTTCCCAGCAAACTGAAGTACTGAGGAACTAAATGAGATGGAATGGCACATCCAGCTTTTCAAATAGTTCGTCACCATCAAAATCACGTAGGTGTGTTGGGCTCTGAGCCAAACAGCAGAACACCACATTTAAACAAAAAGTACAAGCGAGAGTGGGAACAAACTCTCACCTCAAGGCACAAACCCACACAGTTCCCAGGAGGAGCTGTGCTGCTGCTGGGTTCCCAGAGGCCCTCTTTCCAGTAGCCCGGTGACAGCAGCAATCAAATGATCTCCAGCCTTCTCTCTATGATTCATGCAGCCCCTCTAACTGATTTGCTTCACCATCATTAACTGTATTAGAGAGTCACATCTAGTAATGTTTACAAGCGTAGGCTTAAAATCAGCCTCCATCTTGAGCCCTGGCCCACCACTGGTTACACGATCCTGATGAAGCTTCCACCATGCAAAGCTTTAAGATTCCTCATTCCTAAATTCCTAAGGGTTACGTAAGTCAATCATAGCTGGTGACAGGTTGCTAGAAAGACAAACACTCTTCAGTGCACTTGGTACCTAATCCTTCCTCTTTACCAGGCAATTGGGGGGAATGCAATGAGAAATCGTGATTAAGAGTCCAGAAGTCAGCACAGATGAGACTCCAATGCTGGCCAAGTCTTGGCCTTAGCACTAAAAGTTAGGTCTTAGGATAGGAATTATGAGGACCACTGTAAAATGTAAGTCCATGGCAGCTTGTTCAAACATAAATTTCAAGATTATGACCAAAGGACCTAAAAACAGGTACAAAGCTAATGTGCTCAGACAGTTTACAGACTCAGAAATACGGGTTAACTGGGCTTTTTCCCTCTTCTCTATATTAGTTGTTTAAATGTATTTTGGAATTAACCAATATCTGAAAAGTCAAAACTATCCACACAATGCCAAACATAATGATGTCACACACAATGATGCACACCTATAATCTCAGCTATTCAGAAGGCTGAGATAGGAAGACTTCAGCTTTGAGGTCAGTTACTCATTAAGCAAGTTAGCAATACCCCTTCTCAAATTTTTAGAAAATGAATAGAGCTGAGGATGAAGCTCAGCACCAGAGCACTTGTCTAACATGCACATAGCCCTGGGTTCAACCATAGCACCACAGAGGTTAAAAATAAAACTTTCTTTGTGAATTACTGAAGAGACTTGCTAAAAAGAAAAAAAAATGCATAGAGGCACAATATCAATTCTAAATTTTTATATTCTTTAATGGACGGTATTATTCTAAGATCTATCCAAGAACTAGGTTCTTAGATTCATCCAAACACCTAAAGTATTTGGGGAAATGCCATAGTACAATTAAAGGGGACTGCAAACTCAAAACACAAAGTATCTGCCATATAGTTTGAACAGGGGTTGGCCATCTTAATTCAATGGAGACTTTAATCCCCAAAGTTATTTGTTTATAGTGTTAAGAGCAAGCAAATTCAATCCAACCATGGTGATAACAGGTAAGACAATTGGGAAGTGATTAGAACCAGATAAGCTCACTAGCGTGGAGGGACCATGACTGAAACCAGGGTGGCTCTACAAAGAAGGAGACTGTGCACACGCAGACCCAGGCTCATATGCTCTCTGGCTCTTGCCATGGGGTACCTGAAAACACAGCTTGGCATGCTGCCAATAAGAAAGCCGTCACTGATTATCACCAATGAGGGGTCCTTGACCTTCAGAAACATGGGTCAATATAAATAGTTCATCTTTATAAAATACCCTGCCTCCTGTAAATCATTATGTTGAAAGTCATTAAATTGAGTGCAAAATATTGGGAAACTTCCATTTCTTGATATCTATACAACAGTTACGTGACCCTCCCTAAAATGTTTTCCTTCTCTCCAATCCACCTCAGAAACAAATGTCCCTCATGGTATGGGTATCAAACCTTTTGATTTCTCTGGGCTGCACTGGGTACAGAGGAATTGTCTTGGTCTATATATAAGTACCCAAAATTGTTTAACTTATTAAATAATTTTACAAAATAACACAAGTTTAATAAATAAAATCTTATTAAATAAAATTTAATAAATCAAATTATTGAATTAAAGACTCATGTCTGCTTAATAACATTAGCTGCTTTTCTTCACTGGCACACATGTAGATTAGTGGAAATATTATCAGTAACCACTGTGTTTCACTCTCAAAGTCACACAAGTGCATGTAATGTCAGATATGAGTGGGTGTGGGGGACCGAAGTGACGGGGGTGGACACAGGAGGCGCCGTGTGTGCCCTCCTCCATGTCTCCCCTACACAGTCCTCACTCTCACACCATGTAATTGAGTCATAAAAAAAAAATCATAAAATTATGTTAAAACTTACGATCCTGTTTATAGGTCATGGGTTGAGCACACCTGCCGTAGAGTTAATGTCATCCAAGGAACAGCTGCAATAGCCCACTGCCTGCTAGAAACAGCAGCTCTTCCCAGCAGCACTTGGAGCGCGACACTTGGAGTAACCTCTTGGAAAATGACGAGGGCTCGTGGCAGCCAGGAATGTGCCCTGGAAAGTACTACTAGGGGGCTGAGTACCAGGGATGCCTCGAAAGCCACTTGTGGTCACTTGATGGAGCAAAGATCACCTCAGTGACCAGAGAGAGTATGGGCACTGTTGAGCAGGAGGCTCAGCGTAGAACACAGCTCTCTTTCTAGGCACCTAAGTAATGGTTACCTTGCGGAGCCCAGTTCTCAAGAAAGGGAGTATCAGGCAGCCTGACGGTCCCTGCTTTACCAGCAGTAGCGGTGAGCACTCTGCTGTATCCATTCCCTTAAGCATATGCAGTTGCTTCACAGGGGACCAGCTCCAGTACAGTCTCAAGGACACCAAAGTCCACACAGGCTCAAGTCCCTTCTGTAAAACAGCACATTATTTGCATTCAGCCTATTCATATCCCATATTTAAATATCCTTCCATTATGGAAACCTAATATAATGTGAATGTTATGTAAATAATTGTATTATTTAATGAATAATAGAAGGCCAAAAGTATATACCTGTTCAAGAAATAAGCAATGTTTTTCTCAAGTATTTCAGTTAATGGCTGGGTGAATTCAAAGATATAGACTACTAGGATACAGGAGGACAATTGTATTTACATGAAACACATTGTAAATAATTTAAGTGAACACCTTTAACACCAAGCTGCCTAGGCCTCTGCCAGCATAAAAGAGAACAACTTCCAGGTAGAAAGCTGTGCAAAATGGGGAAATTACACAAACTCCCATGGGTCTCAGTTTAATGTCATTATAACACTGTGTGCATACAGTAAGTACTCAGTAAATGCAAGCTTCCACAGGGCACTAACTGCAGTGCTTGTGTATCCCCTCTTTGGCCTCACACCACCATGCTAGCGGAGCCACACCTGATGCATTTGTAAAAAGATTCCTACTTAATGGTAAGGAATTTCTCAAAACTTTTTGCTATGTGAAACATCACAAATGGTAGATCTCTGCATACTGTGCTCACCTTATCTTAGAAATTGTTAACAAAGAAATACTAGCATGACTGCCTGATTCGGTTGACATTAGGACTAAATAGTGCTTGCCCTAATTATTACTTTTTAGTCAGTCATAAAAATATAACTTGTAATTTGCACAGCTATTCAAACTTAAAATAGCATACTTTCTATTGATATAAAAGTTCAGTTCACAGATAACTGAACATCATATAAAAGTACAGACCTCACTTTGCTCCTTTTTTCAAATGGGCTCCTCTATAATCTTCTTGTACTTATTGGCTCTGTCCTTTGCAATGAATCATGAGTTTCTGTCCTTGGTTGGTTGACTAACTGGTTTTTAGATTGTCAGTGAGTTTGTGATGATTCATCCAAATCTCTCACTAGATCTTCCCTAATAAAATATGAATTTTATCAACAAAAACAACCTGTGACCAAGAAAGCATACAAGTTTACCAATCAATACAAAGAACTCTTACTGTCCTGAACACCATATGAAAATGCAATGATCATTATCGGGTAGTTAGCATCCAAGATTAATCAAGCATTTTACTTGGTTTATTTGCAAGCTTATCTTTATATTTTAGTTTGCAATAAAACAAAGAGACACATATAAATGTGAAATGAACAGAAAGCAAAAGGAGCTACCAGAAGCTGCTTCCTTTCCTATGCTCCTTTCTCAACCTGTCCAGACACAGGCTTCCCAAGGGCCCACCAGTCCTGCAGGCAAGGACAGCACATCTCCTCCCCCATGACTTCCGGAACGGACACAACATATGGGTTCCATACATATCTGTCAAGTGGGTTCATAAAAACAGCAGAATATAGTTTTGTTTTTATAGATATAAAATGATCTTCAGAAGTTTTATAACTCAGGTTTGTTAGACTATTCCCAATCTTTCCATACATTTAGTTTTAAAAACAAACCAGTTCTTGCCATTAAGAAGTAACAATCGGGGCCAGGGAGTTAGCTCAGTGGTTCCAGCACCTGTCTTGCAAGCCCAAGGACCTGGGTTTGATCCCCAGTAATCGCATACCATACTGGGCTTGGAGACTCACGCCCAGCAGCAACCAGTACCACATACCACAGTGCCGGGCGTAGTGGCTCACGCCTGTCATCCCAGCACTCGGGAGGCAGAGGCAGGAGGATTGCTGTGATGTGAGTTTGAGGCTGAGCTCGGGGCCAGCCTGAACCACAAAGTGAGATCCTGTCTCAAAAAAAAAGAAACCTAAAAGAAGTAACAGTCATTCTACATGAATTATATCATAAACATATGCATAATACTTTAACATTGAAAGAAATATTTCATATTGAAAAGCAATGTGCTTTTATAAAACAAATTTTTCTTTTACTCTCATTTAATTATCATTGGTATGATATAAAATAACCAATTTTATTGCAGTAGTTTTGATAGTAAAAGGTGAAATCTACATCAACATATAGGTGTTCAGACAAAAAGAAGATTTTAAACTGAAAGTACTCTGGAAGTTCCTTGTTCAATCTCTCAGAAGAATCTGGCAAATATGTTTTCCTCTTTTGTTAAACTTGCCTACTCTCTTCTTCCTATTCAGAAAGCTCTGCGTGTTGTCTTACTACAATAGTTCTACCTGTCAAAAGAAAGTGAGATGGGTGCTGCTACTGGCTGTTGACGTACTCAAGTCTTTTCCCACAGACCCAGCAGGTGTGAACATAGCCTGTGAACTCCCACATGACAGGGGAGAGAAGAAGCGTAGCCTCCTAGGAAGTTACCCATATGACCTGGAGAACAGATTTCTATGTTTCAATTCCCAGCCCAGCTAAACAAATTATATCTTGATAATCTTCAAGCAGAAAGGATACATTCTGCATTCCTCAGAACAAAATACCTAATCCAAACAGATAGTATCTTGTCTCAGTTTGGAAGCCAGTGAACAAAGTGAAATTTCCCCTCCCTCCTTATACTCCTTGGATTCAACAAATACATTTTGGGCCCTATCTGTCAGTAACCAGGTCAAGGACCACACCAACGGGCATGTCTAATAATTTAGGACTTGCAAGGTAACATCTTACCTGAACTAAAGTCATAAAAGTGTGCCTTAAATATTAAAGTCCTATTACCTACCTTTTACTTTAGTTGTCACCTCTGATAATACAGTACCTTTTAAGAAATTAACAGTAATCTCCAAAATCTGAGAGCTTCACCTGTTTCACAGTCTCAATCCTATGAAAAGCTGTTAAAAAAAAAAAATAGCACTTCTCCTTTTCTCTTTTTTCTTTTCTACTCTCTTCCAAATAAAAAAGCTTAACATGACATCCAACCCTAAGCACAATGGACAATACAAACACACACAGTTCTCTCTTCCAATGGCAACAAGAAAGTAGAATACCAATTAAAAAGAAGAAAGGGTGACACACACCATTACTCTTTCAAGTACATAGGCCACTGACTCAGGCCTACTCAGCAAAATCTAGACTCCAACTTGGAATGAAAGGAGCATTTTTTTTTTTTTTACTTGTCGGGTAAGTAAAAGAACTTGGGAATTGATTAGCTTTAAAAATATGATGCCAGACAGAGTCAACAAATTGATTTTTATTTTTAAGAAATAGGTTTATTTTTAAGAAATAGGTTTTTAATAAACACCATTCAAAGATTGTCCATAAGCAAACAAATCAATAAAAAGGCTGGAAAAAAAAGAGTGATGTTGATAAGCAAAAAGTTGATGAGAAAAATTAGCATGATAAAATCCTCTGGAGGGATGATTTTGTTTTGGAATTTTTTTTCCCCTAGTCCACTTAGTGGTGAAAGATTTTTCCTAAATGTTTCACAAGGGATACCTAGCACAATCTGAAAACTAAATAGATTCTTTAAGATTTTTTTTTCTCATCCCAAAGAGTAGTCATTGATTTTTATGAGGCTATTTCATTGCACTGATGAATTTTTAAAAGAATGGCGAAAAATGACAAAATAATGATGTTTCACACTAAAGCAAAACTAGGGTGAGGCGGATATGACAAAATTAAAGCACAAAGTCAAAACTGGGCCCCACTGATTTTGACATGAACCTATTAATAAACTGGCACAGAAAATAACCTGCTTTAAAGGTAACCTTGAACACATAAACACCCATCCACTTACACTTGAACTATGTCTACCCTGAGTAAGAGTTTTCAATACTGTTTTCTTTTTTCTTTTCTTTTGAGACAGAGTCTCACTTTTTTATAGTTCAGGCTGGCCCTGAGCTCAGCCTCCAACTCACAGCAATCCTCCTGCCTCTGCCTCCCGAGTGCTAGAATTACATGTGTGAGCCACCACGCCTGGCACTGTGGTGTGTGGTTCTGATTGCTGGTGAGCATGAGTCTCCAGGCCCACTACTGTTGTATTTGGTTACTCGGATCGAACCCCGCCCTTGCACTTGCAAGGCAGGCGCTGGAACCACTGAGCTAAATCCCCGGCCCTCAATACTGTTTTCTTTAAATGCTGTGTTATCTTTGGCACCTCAGGGAAGCTTTTTGCTGCAATTTGCGAGTTTAAAATACACTAAATAAAATTATCCGAACCACTTTAATGCAGGGCATGTGGGCACACGCCTGTAATCCCGCACTGGAGGGGCTGAGGCAGGAAGATCACTATGGGTACAAAACCAACCTGGGGTTCAGAGAGTTCAAACCCATCTTGAATTAAACAGTATCTCAAAAACAAAAACAAAACAAAAACTACCTGAATTCCTTTTGTATGTACTACTTAATTAAGTATTCTAAATTAGTTTTCAGTATTATAGGAAATGTCACTCTAATATCTCTAACAAACTTTGGCTTTAGTTTGGGGCAGACTTCAAGAGAAAAAAACACAGTACATAAAACAAGCTACAACTTAATGATTTAGGTTAGAAAATAATCTGGGCACATTTGGCAATATCCCTTAACTTATAAGAGACCTGTTTCTTTTTTTTTTTTTTTTTTTCCCCCTGCTTTTTGAAACAGGGTCTTGCTTTGTAGTTCAGGCCGGCCCTGAACTCACTAGGTAGCCCCGGCTAACCTCAAACTCACAGCAATCCTCCTGCCTCTGTCTCCTGAGTGCTGGGATTACAGGCGTGAGCCACCACGCCCAGCAAAACCTGGTATTTTAAAGGTTAGGTTAATCAGCTACAGCAGTGGGTGGACAACATGCCTACATCATGAAGATAGGGAACAAATTAACAACTCAAGAATCTGAATACAGAATTAACGCAGCTCCATTCACACATTAACTGCAGTCATATCCTTCCCAAATTCAAGCGATAGTTTTAAGAGGAATATTTTATTCACATGCATTAAAATAACCCAAAATACACAGGTTAATCATGAAAACCAGCCCTTGCGCAGTTTTTCTGATCACGGAAGCCTTCACAGTCCTTATTCCTAGAAGGCATTGGCACATCTCTGCCAGGCCACTCTGCAGTCGAAAACCGAGTACATGTGTCCAACAAGACGACAGGAGGGGTCAATGTTTCTAACCTTCTGCTCCAGTTTGGCACAGCAATAGCGGTCCAGCCTAACCTCGTTAACAAGGTAATTGTGTAGGATCGAACACAACTCATGTAAATAAGGATCTGCCTGACCACAAATAGGGAGCTCTGGGGAAACATAATTTCTGGAACAAAACACGGCGCTTGCATAATTCCACAAACGCACGCCCAAGTCAATTTTTACAGCAATGGTAGTCCCCACAGTGTGCTGACGCTGCTCCCACCTAAACTTCTCAGCAGAGCCTGTCAGAAAACCGGGTTCCAATCCGTGCACCTATGACCCGCCCCACGGGGAACGCCTGTCCCTACCCAGTCCTTCTCCTGCGGGTTGCAGTGGAGTTTGGTCCGGTCTAGTTTATGGTAATGTGCTTTTAAAATCCCGCCGCGACCGAGGGAGGTCAAAGCTTTAGAGATCTAATAACAACCAAATGACCGGAGCTGCCGAGCACTTAGCGAGCCATTCCGATTATGGCTCTTTAATAGCACCTGGAGTTCTGCTCAAGGGAGAGCGGAAAACTCCAGCTTCCCGGGAAAGAAAGTCCTCTGCGGGGCGCGCACAGCAAAGCAAGGAAACTGGCCGCTGCAGGGGACGCTCGCCCGGCCCCATCCCTTGGGCAACGCCGCGCGCCCCTCGCCCACAGCCTCCGGCCGGGCCGCGCCTCTACCTGTCAGCCCCACCACGCAGCCTCCCGGCTCTGCCCCCAGAGCCCAAGCAGCGCTCCGGAGCGGGCTGCCGGAGAAACCTCACGGCATCTCATCCCAAAGAAAGAAAAAGCAAAAAGGCTGCTCCTATAGCCAGGGGGCCATCCCGCACGAAGCGAGCCGAAAGGCGACCCGATACCCCGGCCTGGCACCTACCAGATAATCCATGTACAGAAACGCCTCAGTTATCCGGAGATCAGACATCCGGCAACCTAAAGCATCCGGAACGGCTCCGAACCCGGAAAAAAGGCAGCGTCTCAGGCTGCAAGCGAACAGCTCCTGAAAAAACCAGCAACAGCGAAAATAGCCGAGAGCAGCCGAGGAGCCGAAGATGACACAAGGGGCGCGGCGATTGGCCGGGAGGGCGGGCAGAAAGAAAGAAGGACGCTTATTGGCTGCGGCGACTATAAAAGGCAGGTCCTTGCTGAGGGTAAAAAGAGAAGCGCGGGAGAGCTCCGGTTGCTGGTTCCTGTGTGTGAGGGGAGGGGCGGCGACGCGAGCGGAAGAGCCGGCCAGCAGAACGGATCTGCTGGGATTGCGGCCGCCTGAGTTCTACCTGCTTTGGTAGCCTCCCTTCTGGGGAAAGCGGGCGCTTATACTCCCTGTTCCAGGACTGGCAAAGCCTCTGTAATCCCACACACCCAAGTAAGAAGCAACTGCTTTTCTATGGTAGGCGTGGTAATCACCGAAACCCAACTCTTTTCTAAAGGCTCGGTGGCCTGGGAACGTGCAGAAGTGTTGTCTGAGCAGGCTGCCCATGCACTACGTGAAGAGAGTCCCACGTTCACCACCAGAAACTAAGGCGGGAAGTTTTAGTTTGCGGTCCTCGCACAGCCAGTGAGTACATAACCCTGAGGCCAGACGGAGAAATGACTGTGCTCCAAGTGAAAGTTGTACTCACTAAACTGTGGAAGGAAAGGCTGATCAGTTCTTTAAATGTTTGTGTCCTGGTAAACTGAGCACAAATGCAACACCTGTGAATAAAATAACCGATTCAGAGGCTCTCGGAAAGGACCCAGATAATACAATATTTATGACCTCCCTTTTAGTTTAATTTTTAAAAGTTTATTAGTATATGTTTGCAGTACATAATGTTTACATCATTGTGTGGAGTTGCTACATGTGCATAACACATCTTAATTTCTCCCCTTTCCCTTGCCTCCATCTGTTGATCCTCTTAAGCAAAATATATAAGATACACTTGAGACTTCTGCATTTCCTGTAAATAACACAGAAATGGACATTGGATTTCAGAATTGTGTTACAATGAGAAGAAAAGATCTGAATGAGATAAGCTAGATAAGAACATCCAATATTCTTTTGGGGGATTTTTTGGATGGGTCTGTTGTTTGCGAAAGTCTAGCTATGTAATTCGGACTGGCCTTGAATTTACTGTGTAGCTTAGGCTGGCAGCAGTCCTTCTGCCTAAACCCACCACGTGGTGGGATTAGAGGTGTGCACCACCACACCAGCTATTTTATAATTTAGGCTGTAAGTTTTACAGTAAAGGCAAAAATGAGACGAAGCGCGGCCCTTTTTGGAGTGGAAGAAAACGATACAAAGATTACAAGTCAGCAGCAAATACTAAAAATGCTCAGACCTCGCTATAATTCCATTTGTAGAAATCATTACGATAGTGAGATGTGGACAGCTTTATAAGCAAGCCTTCCCAGCAATATTTAGTAGAGGACTTGTTAACCTAGTACAGTCACAGCACAGCTTTACGGAGCCATCAAACATTTATGAAGTTTCATGCTACCGTGACGTTTGTAGTGACTACGTTATGATATATCAAACAAATGAACAGCAGCAAAAGTAGATGAAATAGCCAGTTGTATATTTTTTTTTCTGGATTCAGGAGACCAAGTATCAAAAAACATTTGTGTTTTTGTTTGCTTTCGGACACAGGTATCTTGTGGGGTTCAGGTGAGGTGCTTCCCATCCAACAGGGAGAATGGAGACTGCATTACTAATTAGTTGTAACAACATTTCAAAAAGGGAAACATAACAAAGCTTTCTGAAGTCACTGTGCAAGTATAGATTTGATTTTTGTTTCTCCTTTAACTTGACACTTTCCTTTTTCTATCCAAGCTGGTGAGTCATGTGATTTGGGAAATACTATCTCATCTCCCTGAACCTGTTTCCTCAGCTGAAGCATAAGAATTCCTACAACCAGAAAGTTTTCAAAGCAACTAAAGGGCTATGAATTTACACAGTGTACAGGACTTGACCTTGTTAATCAGATTTCAGACAAGAGTGCATGTGTAATTAATAATTTTACTTCTGAAAATATCTCAGTGAGTTTTTCTAATTCAAGGTCCAACAAGTCTTAATTGTTTGAAACCACGAAATGCAAATTTGGTGTTTCTGGGTATTCCATTACTTCAAATACATGTAGATTCAGAAGAGATTTTGACTTGGACTGTGAAGATGAAGTCCTTCCATAAACCTACAGCATAACTGGTTGAAACTAATTTTTTTTTTTTTTTTTTTTTTTTTTAGGTTTTTTGAGACAGAGTCTCGCTTTGTAGTTCAGGCTGGCCCTGAGCTCAGCCTCAAACTCACATCACAGCAATCCTCCTGCCTCTGCCTCCCGAGTGCTGGGATTACAGGCGTGAGCCACCACGCCTGGCACTGTGGTATGTGGTGCTGATTGCTGCTGGGGTGAGTCTCCACGCCAGTATGGTATGTGGTTACCGGGGATTGAACCCGGGCTCTTACACTTGCAAGACAGGCGCCGGAAACACTGAGCTAACTCCCAGCCCTGAAGAACGTTTTTATTTCATTTTCTTCTGTATAATGGATAAGCACATTGCAAAGAAAAGGGACTGAAATTAGCAAAGGGATACTTCTTGGTCCATTGTGTTAGTGATAAATGATGCAAAGCCAAACCCTTAAGAGGCTGTTGCCTCCTATGCAAGGGAAGAAAACCACCCAGGAGCTGTTGGCTTCTGCCTTTCCTTTGACAGCTAAGCTTAGGAAATGACAGTCCTATTCAGAATGTTAGTAGGCTAAATAATGGTTTGTGTTGCCTCTGGGAAGCATCTAATGGGCCCAGAACAGAGGGATAAAAACAGTTTCCCAAGATTACATCGTGATGCTCCCTTTCTTTTACAATATTTGCATTTCTACTTCCTGTCCAATA
Organism: Petromus typicus; assembly: GCA_004026965.1. Classification (NCBI taxonomy): domain Eukaryota; kingdom Metazoa; phylum Chordata; class Mammalia; order Rodentia; family Petromuridae; genus Petromus; species Petromus typicus. The sequence continues at coordinate 59,377 of PVIR01007392.1, forward strand.
TAATATGTATATATTTTAAAACTATTATTTGCATTTTTAAAAGTTGTTGCTGCGAAAAACCCTGCAGCTTCTGACTGCATGGAGTACATTTTTCCAATGAGATCGTAGTCTTCTGGAATGTTAATGTATTACCCATTTATAGAGGAAGAAGCTGATATGATTGTGTTGTTGTGAATAGATCATATCCAGTCCACGACATGAAGCTGCAGTCACAGCTGCTAGGGTTGATAACAGCTTCAATCTCCTTACTGTGCGTTTTTTGAAAAGACAGTGTAGTGGATAAAATGCATTTACATAACCAATCTTGCAGTATGCCGTCTAACAAGCTGAAGTTTTAAATAGGACAGGATCTCTCAATAATTTAGTCCTACCCTTACTTTCACTAAAAATAATAACTTTTCCAGCTGTAGAAGAAAGCAAGTGTAAATTCATGGGAAATTGAATTACTTTACAAGTTTTAAGGAAAGAGGCCATAGTGTTGTTTGTCAAAAACAAAGAGAAATTATTTGGTCTATACTGCTCACTTCATGAAGATTGCTAGTTAACCACACTTGGAGGAAAATTTTCTTGTTGTTAAAGTATAACTTGTATTAAACAAAAGCAAGTATGTGTATTTTTGCAACTTTGTCTCCAAATTCTACTGTCACACATACACACAAACGTACAAACCCACTAGTGACTATTTCCATCTGCTCTTTCATGTTTGTTCCTCATTTGTTTGGTGTATAACAACTTAGAGAAAATTTCTCTTTACTAATTTTACATCATATATACTCACTGTAAATTTCGTATTATGAAATGCTTCATAAATAGTTAATGGGTTTATAAACTCTGTTCTACAAATTTACTGTTAACAAATCCCCTATGATATTCTTGTATGATAAATATTGCAGTGAGTGTTTCCTTATAAAACTGTCCACAGTCATTATACTAATGTTACTACACAAAATGCTGGCCCTGCTTATCGCACAATGGGAGCCAATCAGGTGAGGGCCAGGACAGAGTAAGAATGATCTTCGTCTTGTTCCTGAAGAGTCAGCTTCCCAAGAAGCTCACTCAGACAGTTTATGCAGGAGATAGGTGATCAGAGAGACTGGTGGGCACCTTCTCACAGGTGGATGTTTGTAGCCAAATGATGCGCCTCTGATCCTAATTGCCTGGTCATGAAGATCCTTCTTCACTCTACTATTCTCAAGAGCACAGATCATTATTTTCTTGAGTTAGTCTTGCTCATCTACAGTTCCTAACATTATGCAGTGGACAGACTAGAGAGATTAGCTGCCCTAGGCCCTGTCTATCATCAAATATTCATGATAATAAAGAAAAATATGTGGAACACAAGGTCAGGTGAGGTTAAGTAAGAAGCCAGATATGATATCTGGTCTGACTTTTTGATTTTATGAAGAATAATTTCTAGGGACCAAGGATTTGACTCAGTGGCTCTAGTATCTTCCTCGCAAGTGCTAAGTCCCGAGTTCAGTCCCCAGTACCACATACTACAATACCGAGTGTGGTGACTCACGCCCAAAATCCCAGGAATCAACACCATACACCACAATGCCAGGCAAAGTGGCTCAGCTTTGCAATCCCAGCACTCGGGAGGTAGAGGCAGGAGGACTGGTATGAGTTCAAGGCTCTCCTGCACTACATAGTGAACTTGGGGCCAGCCTAAACTACAAAGCAAGACACTATCCAAAAAATAACAATAATAATAATTTTGAGAAATCTGGGTG
>PVIR01007393.1:0-61170 GCA_004026965.1 Petromus typicus
TCTTCTACAGAATGGAGTACTACTCTGCCATAAAAAATGATAAGTTTGAATCATTTCTACTTAAATGGACATATCTTGAGGATATCCTCATAAGTGAAATAAATAGGTCACAGATAGATACATATCGCATCTTTTCTCTGGTATGAGAAAATGAAGATGTAAATGAGTCCTAGCATTGTATGTTATATATTGTGAAATACAAAATGCTCAATGTAAAATAAGGTGAAAGGGGACAATGTGGAGATTGTAACAAAAAAGTAAGGAAACAAATTTTATATATATGGGGGGTGGTAGGGTGGGTGGGGCTATGGGAAAAAATGAAAATTAAGTTGTGTCTTATACTGGTACAAATCCCCATTATGGAGTGCAATCATGATGTGTATATTTAATGTACCAATAAAGATAATTAAAAAAAAATAGGGTGGGTCTTCCCTCCTCATGTCAATCATTCACGGAGACACCAAGAATATACTTCACTAATTTAGTCATTTCTTATCACAATTAATGCTTAAAAATATTAACTAATGTCACATTGAATGTTTTTGTCACCAATATTTTATAACTTTCTTGTTCATTTTCTCAGATTTTTTTGTTTTTATTGTTTCAAATGCAAACTTCATATAAGTAACCCGAAGACACTTTCTCTTATAAGACTTGCTATAATCCATATTTCTATGCGTAATATCTTTTTTGAACCATAAAACCTAGCAATCTTACAGATGACAAGTTGTTTTCCATTAAAAATCAAGAACCTGAGCCAGTATTTTAGCTCAGTGGTTCCTGTGCCTCCCTTGCAAGCACAAGGTTCAGAGTTCAATCCCCAGTAACCACATACAACAGTGCTGGATGAGGTGGCTCACGCCTGTAATCCCAGCACTCAGAAGGCAGAAGCAGAAGGATTTCTGTGAGTTCAAGGCTTGCCTGGGCTACATAGTGAGCTCAGGGCTAGCCTCAACTACAAAGCAAGACTCTCAAAAAAAAAAAATTGTAAACTTTCCCAAATTTTGTTTATTATGCACTAATATCCAATGTTTTATTGTATGTTCAGAAAATTAAAATAATTTATTCTTATGAAATATATCACATCTTGATTCAACTGTCCAATTTTTTATAGCCCTTGTTTTTATATGTATTATTTTCATTAAATCTTACTCTACTGTATACTTTCACTATTTTATGACTGAATTTGTGAAATTATCTTTGAAATCTTGTCTTTAATCTCTTTGAAACTTTTGTTATCGTTTTATTGTTATGCATTCTAAAATGAAGTCTTCTTTCATAACCTTCTTATGTCAGCGATATTAATTAACCTTTTATCACCTGGGTATGTACAATATGCTAGTTTAACATTAAAAGTCACTTACTGATTGGTCATGATTTATCAGTTGCATCATCTTCCTTCACTCGTGAGTTTGTTCCTGTTGTTCTATGAGTTACATGCCTCCCAGAGTGTACAGGTCCTCCACACACCTCCGCAAGTTCTCGTTCAGCAGGTCAAGATAAGAAAATACATTGTTAGCAATCAAAAGCTGAATGTTGATAACATTCGCAGTGATCCACGATGCACAATGTCAAAAATACAGGCTGCTTTTTTTTTCTGGTATTTTTAAAAACTAATAAATATATTATTTTTTAGACAACTGTACAAGTTAACAAAACTTTACTTAGGATGATAGCTTTACTCAGTGATATATAATTACTATAAATTTATGAATAAAATATGGTAGACACATTAAAAGCAAGGTGTTATACTGAAAAAAGAACTGAAGTTGGAAGCTTTATTTATATCTTGCCTATTTTTGCAAACTTTAATAATGTTAATCTCATTAGCTCAGACATTTAATAATAAATGGCTGCTCTGCAACATATTTATAACATTTTCCACTTTCTTCTGATGTGATCTCATGAGTCTGAAAGGATCACATGAGAAGAATATGTGAAATGTTATAAATACCAACTCAAATTAAAACTGTTTTTGTAATACCATGCTTCTAACCACAAGGACTTTTTGAACTTTCAGAGTCCAAATTGTAAACTTTAGTACAAGAACTGGTTCTTCTCAAACACATATCATTGAATAAAAATATAAAGTTGATAAATTCAGTTTAATATTTATATTCATGGAAACAAACTGTAAGGCTACAAACTGTACCCCATGGCCACAAAATTCTTATATTTTCAGACATCATGGAGTTTTAAGATTAAGCAATAACTAAGCATAATACGTAGTATCATACATTGAATTTTCATTATAAAAATTACTGTTTACAGCAAAATGAACTAAATATTTTGAAGCAATCTGAGAAACCCATCAGAAAATAACTTGGAATTCCAAACTTCCTTTGTTCTTGAATGACTTCTGTTTCAATAAAAAGAATCTTAACAAGATTTGACCTAAAAGTGAGATTATTTTGCATTTGAAAGAAAATATTGAGGAAAGACAGATCTCTACAGTTAATGTTTTTGTGATTTTAGAAATCAGAATTCAGTGCTTGGAAAGTTTAATTAAATTTAAAATGTTAAGCTGAAGCAAGAACGAATAAGAATTGTCCAGACAACAATGAACTGCAAAATGTGCAATATATTATTAAGAAAGCCAACTTTTAAAAAAATGATTCTAAATAACTTTCTGTTTCCTCAACTAGCCTCTTAAAATAAATTTTAAAGGATAATTACCTTGTCAGTATGATTTTTCTGTCCAATTCACATATTAATTTTATCTTGATTAAATATAGAGTATAAATATTTATAGTCAATTATAAATAGATCCATAATAATTTAAGTCTAATTTCTACTTATGAAATTATTTGTAAGAATTTTTATCTTTGGGCTAAGGATTTAGCTCAGTGGTTCCAGCAACTGCCTTGCAAGTGCAAAGGCTCAGGTAAGATCCCCAGGAACCACATATAAAAGTGCTGGGCATAGTGACTGACTCACGCCTCCCAGCAATCAGTACTACATACCACAGAGCCCAGGGGGCAGAGCCAGGAGGACTGCTGAGTTCAAGGATGAGTTCAGGACCAGCTTGAACTACAAAGTGAGACTCTGTCTCAAAAAAAAAAAAAAAAAAGAATTTTTATCTTTCTTATGAAATATTTGTTTGGTTATTCAATAGATAATATAAGATATATTCTCAGCGCCAAGAATTTTGTTGGGAAGTAGTAATACATGTTCTTGTCTAGGAATGTTTATATTCAAACAGAATAAGTACTAAAAGTCAGAATAGTATAACAGCATCTTTAATTTGAACAATATAAAAGGTTACATACACTCACCGCATTTTAAAGATTTCAACATCTGAGGAACAGTGCTCTTAAATCTTCACTTTCTTTCTGTTCATAATCTTCAAAGAACATGTCTGTATGCTTGCCTTCCACAAAACCTACAGTCACATGCAGCTAGCAAAAACTCAAGAATAAAACTCTGAAAGAATCAGTCCTCAGGCATTGCTAGGCTTCTTTGTTATAAAATTACATAAGAAAGAATATTTAGCAAATAAAATAGCAAGAAAATATAAGGTTATAAAGTATTTTCCCACATTATTCTTAAAATATATTTACATAAATAAAATTAAACCACTGAAGACATTTTTAAATAGAACTAGTTTAAACATAGTTACAAAACTAAAGAGTGGAAAGAACTATTCATATGGAGAAAAAAATTTTCTATGAAAATGACTAATCTCTGTAACGTTAACACACAGCAGATTCTTTGAGAGTATCATAAATGTCCTAAGTGCCTTCTAGTTAAATATTTGAAAATATCTATCTCTGGGATTTTATTCTATAAGAATTATTGGTAGGGCCAGGGATTTAACTCAGTGGTTCCGGTGCCTGTCTTGCAAGTGCAAGAACCCGGGTTTGATTCCCTGGTAACTACATACAATGCTGGGTGTGGAGACTCACGCCCAGCAGCAACCAGCACCACATACCACAGTGCTGGGCATGGTGGCTCATGCCTGTAGTTCCAGCACTCGGGAGGCAGAGGCAGGATTGCTGTGATGTGAGTTTGAAGCTGAGCTCAGGGCCAGCCTGAACTATAAAACAAGATCCTGTCTCAAAAAAAAAAAAAAAAAAAAAAAAAAAAAAAAAAAAAAAAAAAAAAAAAAAAAAAAAAAAAAAAAAAAAAAACTAAAAAACTATTGGTAAGTAGCATTGAGGTAGTCCGTAGAAACTAAAGAGAAATTAGTAATGTTAGAATCCAGTTTAACTTCTTATTCCAAAGCATAGCAATACCAAATAATCTGAGGAACTAAAACCACAATATTTGAAATCAAAGTCCCACCTGCTTTAAAAGTGTTAATTTGAGGTCTTCGTTTCTGAGGTGGGCATTCCCAGCTCTGAATCTCACTCAGAGGGCTGCTTTCATTATGTTCAGTGGCTTCTGTTATGGGATACTCGGATTAGCATTTGATTCTAGGCACTGTTTCCTCTTTTGTTTTCTGACTCCCTGAATAATTTAATTTTTCATGTATGCATCATCTCTGCATTTTTTTTTTTGCCATTAAAGTCTGGTTTCATCACACCATATTGCGATCACCTGCTTGAAAGAATTTTGATCCTCTATAACAGGTGAGTACATTTAGTGTATGGTCTGTCTTCAAGAGAGTTTCTTTCCCATGCTATGAGAAAATTTCTCATGCTTTGAGAAATTTCTTCCTTTTCTGAGAAGAAAACAAACCCTGTTGTTGTTGAGTATAACACTCTACAGATATCTGTAAAGAAAACTAGCTCCATACATACCCAAGTGCTGCTTAAAATTAAATATCTTGAAAGAATAGAATAATAAATGCTCACTAATTCTTCAGACATCAAAAATATAAGCTATCAAACATATTTGATACCAGCAAATGGAAAGTTATATGTTTGAAAATCATAAATTTCAAGAGTGGACATGTCTGAGTACCTTTAAGGGTCTCCAAATCCATCATTTTTCCAATGCTTCAAATAAAGTCTTGCTACCTCAGTGCTTACTTTCACACCTAATAGCATTATCTATATTCATTTGATTTAATAAATGCTGCTCCCTTGTGTACAGGACTACAGAGGACAAGAAATAGATATAAAGTCTGTGAGATGGAGAGTCAGGCTTGGAATATGAAGTGCAAATTTCCAATTTAGGCTAAGTATAATCCCACACTGACAAAGAACAAACCACAGAAATGAACAGGAAGCTATGGTTAGTATGCTGGAGCAAAGAGTCTGGATGGTTTGCAGTTGAAATTTCAAGTCAGGATCTCAATGAAATAAAACCTAGGGAATTAGAGCCAAAAGGACAAAAATGGGGCCCAGTGTGTTAGAGCAGTACCTCCCATCAAAAGTAGATTTTCCCACCATGACTGGAACACTGGTTGCAAAAACACTATTCAAATGAACTATAAAGTGAAAAATTCATTTTTCTCAATATAATCCTGGCTTAACTCTACCAGAATTCATCTTCTGTATCTCATCTTTTTCACTTCAGTCATTCTCAACATTTAATAGAAAAGTTCATATTTTCAATGCACATAAATTTTTTTTGTAGTCTCAAAGACCAAATCCAAACCAACGCCTCTCTCATGTTAAGCAAGCACTCTGCCACTGAGCTATGCTTTCAAGTTATTCCCCTTTATATTCTTGCTGAAGGTTAGTCTGACCTTGAGAACCTGCACGTCTATTTTCTCCAATGCTTTCTGTTGGAGGACACACTAACTTGGCTTCCTTGAGAGAAAAGGTAAGTAGAGCAACTATTTCTCAATGATGGTCCTACCAGTGCCAACCCAAATTTGATTTCTTCTCTCTGTGTTCCAAACAAAGTCTTATGTGCTGGATGTTACTAAGGTCTCAATCCTGACGTCCCCCAAATCTCATATTCTGCAGGTCCTAGTGGTATGAGGAGGTGTTAGAACACTTAGGAGGTGGAACCAAGTGATAGAAAGTCAGATCACTGAGATCATGCCCTGGAAGGAGACATTGAGACTTGAATGGGTCCTTCATTGTCTATCTTCCCAGACACCATAAGATAAACAGCCCTCCTTGCCATATGCTTCATCTTCTATGAACTGTATATTACAAGCCTGGTGCAATATGGCCATCTGCCTATGGACTGAAACAGCTGAAATAATGGACCAAAATAATACCTTCATCCAGCTAAGGTGCTTATCCCAGGTATTTTACTGCAGTAATTGGACAGCACTGACATAGATGTCATTAAGAATGACATGATTTTGAAAAGCATGCAAAATATTACCAGATTCTTTACTGAGTATATTTTAAGCAATTCAATGAAGTAATGCTTCAATAGGTGTCTTTCAAGATGGCGTGAAAAGAATAACAAGAGCTAGGTAGTGAGTGGAAAAGAAGAAGAAGAATTAACACAAGGAGAGCAGAAGGTTGCCATCCTCTTTGTAGTTGCTCACTATTGAAAGCAAATAGAAAATGAAAAAGCATCAACCATTTGAAGAAAGCCAGTAACAAAGATGGTAAAGAAGAAATGTAACCAATTATCTAAGAACAACAGCTTTTGAAAGGCAAAGTGCACAAATACCAACAGGAAAATAAAAGAAAAAAAGGAACTAGTTTATGCACAGAGAAGAAACTTTTGCAACAAGAAAAGATGTGTAATGATTCAAGAGATACAAATATACTGAACCCATTTTTAATAAATGGAAAACATATTATGAAAAATGTAATTCAGAAAACAGATAATCACAGTACCTATAAATAATGCACATTTTGGATGGCCTCAAACATGTCCGCATCCTAATCCATGGAAAATATAAATCTATTAAGTTCCATGAAAAATAAAGCTGCAGATTGGGAGAAGTTGTTAATAATCTGACCTTAAATAGGAAAGTCATCCTAGAATGGTAAATATTAAAGTAATAGTAGAAAGAGGGGAAGAGAGAGGGAGAAAATGTCTTTGTGAACATTTCAGTTTCCATGTTGAGAAGGGTCAAGTGTTCCAACCCCGGAAGTGTCTGTGTTTTTTGAAATACTGATCATGTGTCAAGGTCAAAGTTTGCCAGGAGAGAAGATATTCCATAATGTTTCAGGGTTGAAAAATCAGATGCACTCTGGTCTTCCTAACTATTTTAAAGGCCAAAACAAATCCAGAAAACAGTGGCCCTCCAGGACATCACCATAGAGCTACAGAGCTGTTCTGTCTCTATTGATGAACTAACGCATAACAGCAGTTTTCTCCTATGACTTAAGGCTAACAAGAGCCTTTCTTTGAAGTTAATAAAAGCTATAAAATTAAAAATTTTTTTAAAAACCTCTCCCTGGAAGATCAATGAAGCAGTATTGCCAGAGTATAATGGTTTATTATACAAGCAATAAAACAGAAGGTTAACTTCTAACAAGATCTAATTTGAAATATTTTAAACAAATAAAATCTTAGAGCAGTATATCTATTGCAGAACATGTGTATATGTGTAAAATGAATGAAGCATTTAATGCATATGAACATACAGAGTCTGCCAAAAAAATATTGAGACACTTGAGCATTTTGTTGCACTAATAAATATCTAGAAGCTCATGGCCACCCCTTTGAGCACCTCTTGTAACTCTAGAATCCAATTTAACCTATTTTAATCATGATCATCTCAATAAATTTATTATTAAAATACTTATATAAGTTTACTATTTTCCTGATACGTTTGATAGATAAGTACTTATGTTTTAGCTTTTCTTGTCTAGGAAGATTTATAAGAGACTGCTGAAATTATTGTCTCTTGGATGTGAACACAATGGGATTTGTATCAGAAACTGGACATGGAAATTCTTTTATCCTCTATACCATTTTTACCTATCTTACCAAAAATGTATTAGTTTAAAATTCCTCAAAATTTAAAAAAAAAATACAAAGGGGAACTAAAGTGAAGCATTTTAAACCAGTAATAAAAGAAGCAAAATGTATTTATTAGATTTAGTGACATACAAATCAGCCATGACCAGGGCAAAAGAAATTTATTGAGATCAAAGGGGCAAAACACAGATAGAAATTAAAAATTAGAAAGGGGGCCAGGAATTTAGCTCAGCATCTTCCTGGTAAGGGCAAGGTCCTGAGTTCAATCCCTGGTACTATATATCACGATGCTGGGAATGATGGCTCACATCTGTAATCCCAGCACTCTGGAGGCAGAAGCAGGAGGATTGCTGTGAGTTCTAGGCTAGCCTGGACTATGTAGTGAGTTCAGGGCCAGCTTGAACTACAAAGTGAGACCCTGTCTGAAAAAAAAATAGTATAAAGAGAATGTGGAAGTAAAAATAATGCATACAAAACCCCCTCAAGATGTGTAATTGCAAGGGACAGAACTACTTCAGATGATAACAAAAGGAAAGTCTAAAACAGGTTTGAAATTTAAAAATACAAAAGAAAAGATTGTTTTCAGGTGAAAATATTTGGTAGAAAAAATTTACAAGAATATTTCTTAAGATATATAAAAGAAGTCTAGACATTCCTCACTGGAACACACACCTCACTTTAGATAATCAGGAAAATCTTCTAAGGAAGAAAAACAAAGAGCCACGGTCCTAAAGTGGGTGTGACTTGCTGCTGGGTGTGGAAAAACAATGATTATTACATTCAAAGACAGTGTGATTCTATGGTCAGAGTATACGATGTGGAAAACGGGAAGGGAGTAGAGCTGGGAAGCAAGAGAGAGGAGACTGGAGGAGAAAGAGAGAGAATCACATAGAAAATGAAAAGCATGACAGGTGGGGTGTGATAATTCTGGCATGGTAATGTAAGCATTCCACTTACAGAAGCACTGTGCAGACGAGAACATTCTTGGGCTGCTCACTGAGGTCAAAAGAGAGCACTGGGCAAGGGAGTGATCAGGAAACAAATCAATTGAACCTACACTTAGACTTGAGAGAGATTAACGGAGTAACGAAAGAGGAGGAACAGTCAGTGCTTGATAATTACCTTGAACAAGTGTCTCAAGCAGGAGTGGAACCCTAAGTCTTACTCTTCACACAGCACCAAAATGGAATATCATCAATCCTTAAGATACACCAGCTCAAGAAGCAAAAGTTTGGAAACAAAATTGATGATGAGAATGTAAGTTTTATGGAAACACTAAAACTTTAGGGAGATATTAAACTTTTACCAAGTAAAGGGATAGCATTTTAGACATAAAAGTTCTATATTGTAAGGAGTAAGAGACTTATAAATATCAAAAAGGTTAAAGATATGCATAAATATAGTTATATACTACCATTAGCAGTAACTTGTTAAAACAGTAACTTAAATTTTGGGAATTTTTTATTAAATGGTCTAAAATATTACAAGTAGATTTCTTATATTCAAGTAAACAGATAAAAAGACTGGGTAAGAAGTGTATTTGAGAGCTTGGAAGCTGGAACCAAAATGTATGGAACAAAATGGACATGAAAAGCAAGAGTATGAGAATAATAGAGAATTGTCCCCACTAGTCCCAGATGTAAGACAAAGATATAGTGGAGACTGCTGCTATGTCTGTCTCCATTCTACCACAGTTGGAGTCATATGTTTAGCTAGATTTAGACTTCCTAAGATAAAAGATACAATAATCATTTTTCTCTGCAGCTTGCTATCCACATCTGTTCATCCTGATTTGTCAAATTTATTAGATTAAGAAGCATCTAGTAGACTAGAAAAAAACACTTTGCATGTGTCCTGGTGTGTCTCAGAGGCACGACTTTGGGTGGTGCACATGGTCGCCAGACAGTTTTTCCACGCTGCTCCTTCACTGAGCCTCCTGCCATTGTGAGCTACACAGTTCTGCTCCCCAATGCCCTTCCACCATTATACTTCTGCCTTGGAGCGTGCTGACCATGTACTAAAAGTCTTGTAAGCATGAAATAAACTAAACCTCTTTTAAGTCAAGGTTTCCAGGTATTGTGTCATACAAAGCTAGCTCATGCACTGTCAGACTGTGATTAAATTCAGGGCTGCATGTGGTTGCATGTACAGCTTCATGGCCATGTTCTTAAATGCAGCCAAAGAGTTATTTCTCCTTCTGTCTAGTTTACAATGATAGGGAAGCTGAAGTTCCACCAGCTATCTATAATGATCATAAATAGCAGAACAAAGTGGAGGTTACAGAGGAATAATCTGCAAGGAAATTAATTCCATATTGCATGGAATGGTCATAAAATCCCAGAATTGATGGTATCTGGACTTTTTACCTGGAAAGTTAAAATGTTGGAAGGTTAAAGCAACATCATGTTGTGTTTTCTCTCATGTAAATCATTTTAATACACCTACCCCTAGTTCTTTGATATCACCCAGCCCTGAAAAATATAAAAACAAAGGACTTGATGGGGAATGAAAAGAAAGTCCATTTTGAATGTAGAAATTTTAAGTTATTTATGAAATGTTCATACAGAAACAGCAGTGAGTTGAGAATAAAGACTAAGACATGGATATAAAAACATAGCAAATAGTAATCAAATGTAGAAATAGAAGCCAGAAAGAAGACTCAAAATTAGTGGCTGGAGGACTGGAGATTTAGTTCAGTGGTTCCAGCACCTGACAAATGCAAGGTCCCTAGTTAAATCCCTGGTAACCACACACAACATGTTGGGAGTGGTCACTCACGCCCAGCAGCAATCAGTATCACATACCACAGTGCTGAGTGTGGTGGCTCACACCTGTAATCCCAACACTCAGGAAGCAGAGGTAGGAAGATTGCTGAGTTCAAGGCTGAGATCAGGATCAGTGTGAACTAAAAAGCAAGATCCTGTCAAAAAAAAAAAAAAATTAGTGGCTAGAAAATCATGACATTTGGTCACCACAAAATGTCAAGAAAAGAATTTGTTTTCTAGAATAGCAAAAGGTCTACAGTGACAACTGTTCATTCATCCGTGGAAGTCAGCTCTGAAGCCTGCCTCTGCAACAAAGGTCAGGATCTTTTCTTGCAGCCCAGATGAAACCCAGAATGGTGAGGGAACCCAGTAGTGAGGAGAGGGTGAGCGCAGGGCACGGGCCCTGCTGCATCCTGTGTGTCACAAATCTTCCAACCAGATAATGAACTTGATTCCCATTCCTTTGGCCAGAGCACACTTGTCATTCATCTTACTTCTTGTGTAATTCACATACATTCACATATGAATGAATTATTTTCTTGAACAAAGAAAATTTTACAGTTCTGTGGATTTGGGCCACACCCTAGTCATCCTCAGTCATCATAAACATTTCCGTCATTCCCTTCAACAAATTTTGTAAATGCAGTTTATTCTCTGGACTCCTCTACCAATTCTCAGACCCCATGTCTGCAAAGGATTCGTCTTACAGGAAGTTTATCAGACCCAGCACCAGTGGCCCATGGGCCACTAATCTTTTTAAAAGGCAGCATGAAGCAGCTTCATTCTGCACTGGTTACCAATTTGTTTGAACCTAGTGAGTCATGACACTTACATGCACCTCAAGTGAGATGCAGCATATTTTTTATTACAGAGGTAGCAAGAGAAAACAAAAGCTGGGACTCACTGCAAGTTGATCCCTCAACACTCAAGGAAGCTTCTTGAGGCAAATGGAGTCCAAACCACATTATCCACTGGCCCCAAAGCTTAAGGCCCATAAGAACCACATTCACGAAGTCACGGGACATGCTGGGGTAAAGGCACAAGAATGTCTTATTTGAAGAGTAGGGAAATGAGCCTTACTGTTCTGCCTGGCTCCTCCTTACCTAAAATGCTACATTTCCAGCATGCTCTACAGTTACTTATCAGTAGGAAGCTTGAAAATGGTAGAGGGCAGAGTTGAGGATGTATTTCAGTAGTGCCCTGCCTGCCTTGTAAGTACAAGGTTCTGAGTTTGATCCCCAGTAAAATGTTTAAAATTTGGGGGGACTGAGTGAATCACAGGCAATCCAGCAGGATGTCCTTAGGAGTTTTAATGTATGCTGTGAAATGTTTAGCAGTTTTCAAGTCTTCGCACACTAAATAACATAGCAACACTCCTACCCATTGGAACATCCAAAGAGCCTCCAAAAATTGCTAGGTATACAGACCCACAGGGGAGAATTACTTGAGCATATCAGGCGTGTATCAAAAGACAAAATTTGTTAAGAATGCTTTGTCCCTTTTTGTCCTCAGCTGAAGGATATTTAACCTAGAGATTCCAATGAATCTGAGAACTTTTGAGTGTCTTCCCATTTGAGTGTCTTTCAGTATTTTCTCTCTGTTGCACTGAGCACCCTCAGACCACATACTCGTGGTCCCATCCTGATAAAACAACCATCTTATTTTGAAACTACTTGAGCAACAGTCCTACCTTTCACAGTCTCTGAAGACTTCTCAACCACTTTTGCACATTTGTACTCAATTCTTATTCTGTAGCCACACATATGGGTCAAATTTTTATCTCTGTGAACAAAATACCTGATAAAAGTAAACTTGAAGGAGAAAAGGCGTTTTGAGTCATAGTTTCAAACATTTCCATCTTTGTTCAGCTGGCTTCAGGGTAGAAATATTAAGGCAGAAGAAAGCTTGAAGACTCCCAGCAGCCAGGAAGCACAGGGAACAGAAAGAGTGCAGAGAGAAGGGCCAGAGCTAGAAAGTCTCCAGGATCACACTTCGCAAGCTGCCAAGATACCCAAAGCAATCTGCTTTGTTGTACTCCCATGGATCTCTCAAATAAATCATCAGTCAAGACCAACCACAGCATCATTGAAGCTCCACGCATCAGCCACTGTATGCTATATGTTCATGTTTATCCCTACCTTGATTTCTCAAATCTTCATTATTTTGTCCCTCCTTTCTTTCTACATAAAAATTTTATTTCCTTGCTGTTCACTTCTCTTACTCTGATGCACCCTTAGTAACTCAATCCAACAAGCCTTCCTGACCCTAACACTGTGAGTTGGGGTCTTTGCTTTCATACTTTTGGACCCCACAAGTTTTCTCTAGTCAATATGCATATCATGCTTCTATGATTTCAACTGACACTTTTCTTCTGTTTGCACAGCTGTGAAAAACTTGAAGGCTAGATGCACATCTGCTTCTACTATTACACTTAGCATTTCACTCTAAAACAAACATGAACTGTGCCGTATTATTGCATTTAAACAATTTTTGTTCCTCTGACTTTGTTTTTCTCCGCCATGCTCAGGCACAATGGAGGCTGTTAGGAATTCCATTTTCACCTAGGTGCTTTCAAAATACATCATCCAGCTCAGTCTATTTTGGTCAACTCATTTTTTCCCATCAATTTATAAGCTCGTCAGGAGAGATGAAAGCAATGGAAATAGCACATTCTGTTTAGAACCTGGTGAACAATTGCTTCTTTCTGACAGTGCAGGAGCAGCTTCCCAGTTGGAACCGTGCTGCTTATTCATTAATTGATGGCCCAAATAGAAACTGTTCCCATTCCTGTCTTAAGTGAGCTGTAATTCTGAAAGGCATTTGCAAAAAACTGTGCCTGGATGTCTCACATCATGTTAAATAGCAGTAATAACTACAAAATGATTTACATCAGAACCAATTGTCCTAAAATTGTTTTTGTTGAGATTGTATTTAGTGATACACAATAGTAACACCATCGAATAAGCTTAAAATCATAAGAAACTATGCTATTATTTGGTAGACATAACAAATCTAAATACATATTCTGTTTAGATTTTATTTAAATCCAGAGTTTCAGAAACCTGAAAATTATTTTCACAGAAAAGAATTCAAAATTAGAAAAAAAAATCTAGGTTTATATCATTAATGTAATTTTAAAATTTTATTTGTTGTTATTTGGAAGAACATATCATTTTTTTACTAAGATAGTAATTTCATCTTAGAGTTAACAGCACTTTAATTTAAACACTTTCTTCAGATAGATATATTCTTATTTGTTATAGATTTATTTGATCAAGAGATCCGGAACATTACTTCTGTCTTTGGTAATCTGGGATTGAAAACGCTGAGTAAATATCCAGAGAATTTTTATACCCAGATTAGCAAACTTGTCTCCCATGTCTACTAGAAACTAGAGAAATTCTTATGAACGTGTATTTAGGGAATTCTGCATTTAAGTAAGTAGAAAAGCCAAGATATATTTCAAAATGTTGCTGCCATGTTGCTATGCTATAATATTTCTGCACTACAGCAGTGCAACCTCAAACTGAAGCCATGAGCCAAATTAAATCTCTCCTCTCTCAACTGTAGGTGTTAGTTGATTCCAGAAATGAAAAAGCTAACTAATACAGAAAATTGGTATAAAAGAAGTTAGGTAGGTACCTTGACCATACCTGACCAGGTGGTTCAAAAAGCTTTGAAAGCATTTTGTGCAACAGTTTTATTTGAAAAAATCAGACTGGAGAAAAACTAGATGATAAGCAGAATTTGATAGATGATGCTTGTATGAGTTCCAAGGACCAGAAGTTTGATAGAAATGTCAGCAATAAAGGCCAGGCTCTTGAGGTTTCCTGTGGGAATGAAGATTTTATTCAGAATCAGCCATATGCGTTGTACTCTGCCCAAAAACCTTATACACATTTTGTTTATGTCCTTAGATTTTGTGTGAAGTTTAATTTAAGGATGACTGACTAATTGATGTGGTAGAGGAAATTTTAAGGCAGCCCAACCTTCAAGATTTGGCATGACTTGTTTTAGCTAGATTTATAGTGAGTCTTTGGATCAAAAGCAGAGTATCAAGGTTAGAAAAAATTGAAATTTAGCTAGAAAGTAAGTAGTGTAAATTTGGAACCAAAGATGTTACTGAAGAGATTATTTCAATTAAAATTGAGGGCAAGTACTTTGTGCGAGGTCAAGGCAAGACACACTGTGCTGGGGATTTAGCTCAACTGGCACCATGCCTATTTTGAATGCACAAGGGCCTGAATTCCATCCCTAATACTACAAAAAGAAGGAAAAAATGACTAATGGAGATAATCTCAGGAGCCATTAAGATCCACCCACTACAGGCTGAAGGGTACAAAATTGTAAATCTAACTTTTAAAAGAGAGACAGTGCAGAACGGCCTCCTTGGCATTTGGTTCCCTGATACTTATTTAATTCATGAGGCTCAGTTCTCCAATCATTCAGATTCTGCTACGCGTAGGAGTCAAAGGAGCCTGGAACTACTCATACTGGCAGTGGATCTCAGTCATCCAAGTGTTACTGGTTTTTCAGGCTTGCAAATGCAAGAGTTGTAGAATCATGGTGGTTTCTATGAAGATTTCAAAAGAAAGCCTAGGAAGGCAGTGTGCCCTTGAGAGAGAGCATAATATTGTTATAACGAGAGTAAAAGATTAGTAGGGAACACAGGGGGTAAGAAAAGTCAGGAATTTAAAATTTATGCCAAAGATAGCTATGTCATGTGAGTTGAAATCAGCAAAGTTTTGGGTTGGGGCCACCCAAGACCTTTGAAACACATATCTTACCATTATGTTCTGAGATGGTAGGTGTAAATCTGTGGAAGTTAGTTATTGCCCTGCTGGTCTTTGGTCTCGGTAGGTCCTTTACTCCTCTGTTTTGCAAAGGAAATTTTTACAGTATAATGTTGTATGTGTTGTATACTGGAAATGTATAAGATGCTTTTCAAATTTGTAGGCATGTTTTAAATGAGAGTTTTCTTTCAGTAAAAAAGACAAACTTTCACACAATGTTGAAGCTGTTGAGAGTTTGAGAAAGGAAATCATTGTATTTTCCACTGTGTACAGAATAACTGAGTTTCAACCTGACAAAAAGTAAAGCTAGATCTGTCTCTTCTCCATGCACTAAACTAAAATCAAAGTGGATCACAGATGTAAATACTAAAATAGAAACACTAAACCTGGGGCAAAACAGCTTAAGTAAAACTCTTGGAGACACTGACATGGGAAAAGACGTTATAAAGAAAACCTGTACAGCATGAGAACTAGCAGAAGAATTCAACAACTGGGACCTCATCTTATTAAAAAGCTTCTGCACAGCAAGAGAAACCACCAGCAGTGCAAAAAGACAGCCAACAATATGGGAAAAAACTTTACCAGTTCTTTCTCTAACAAAGGGCTACTACCTGGAATACATAAAGAGCTATAAAAAATCAACCCCCTCAAATATAAAGAGCCAATTAAAATGAGCATCTAAAATGAACAGACATTTTTCAGAGGAAGAAGTAAAAATAGCTAAGAAACAAATGAATAAATTCTCAAGATAACTGGTCACACGTGAGATACAGATGAAAACAACACTGAGATTCTACTTCACTCCACAAAGAATGGCTGTTCTCTTGAAATTAACCAACAACAAATCCTAGTGGCCTGGCAAAAGAAAACTCTCCACTATTGATTGGAATGTAGACTGGTGCAACCACTGTAAAAATTCCTCAGAAAACTAGGATTACAGGCCCCATTTGACCTTGCTATTTCTGTGCTAGATATATACACAAAAAAATTAAGATTCACATCACAACCACATATGTGCACCCATGTTTATAGCAGCTCAGTTCGTAATAGCTAAATCTTAGAAGCAACCAAAATGCCTATTAACTGGAGACTGGATAAAGGAGATGCACTTTTTTGGTTTTTGGTTTTTTTCTTTGAAAGTATTAGTCTACTATAAGGAATTCTAAGTTTGAGTCATTTATACTCAAGTGGATGTACCTTGCAAACATACTCATAAGTGAAATGAATAGGTCACAGATGCATAATGCCATATAGTTTTTTCCCCCCCTCAGGCATGAGAAACTAAAGTTACAAATGAGTTCTAAAATGTAGGATAGAGATTGTGAAACAGAAAATATTCAAAGGGAAAAAGAGGCTAGGATTAAGTAAACAAAAAGAAAATATTTGATGGTAAATAAAAAGAAATAAAGCTTATGTATACAGGAGACAGAAGTCAAATATGTTTTGAGGTAATGTGCTGTGGTATAAAGTTGACAATTGGTGGAATACACTAGTGAGGCTTAACTGTCAGTGTTGTTGACTTAACAACTCCCTGGCAGATTAGAAAAATACACTTCTAATAAGATGTGGAAATTCACATAGCTTATTTGGCCTCTGAACCTTGTATCTCAAGAGATCCATCTCATTTTCTGCTTCCTAAAGGCCATGAACTCAGACCTTGCCCAACCAGGTCTCCTGCCAGGATATCTCTCCCTTGGAGCCAGCTGACTACAAACTGAAACCAGTGCAGCATTGGCCAGATAAGCCTTTCCAGTCTTAAGCTGTGTGTAAGACTTTGCCCCAGCAATGGGAAAGAAAGATGGCCATCTTCATTTCACAACATAATGACATCAGACTCCAAAAATGCAGGGTCAAAGATGATATTAATTTTCATCAATGAGATAAATTTTGTCATTTGTTTCTGGAAAGAATGCTGAACAACTATGAATGTTTTTAAAACTAAAATATGTGTTTCATGTACTATTTCCATACATGTATATAACATGAAATATTCATTTAAATCAGGATAGACACCCTATCTTTTCCATTAGTTTTTATTTATAATAGCAACACCCATAATCATTTCATCTAGCTTTTAGAAATACATAGTACATTATTATTGTGTATCATACCTCTCTATTCCCTGGCACAACAGACTTGCTATCTAACCATAACTTAATACTCATTGATCAGTCTTCTGCAGTCCCTTTCCTGGACTTTTCCAAGCTATGGAAACTTCCATTCTATTATCAGTTTTTGTGAGATCAACGTTTTGAGAATCCACACATGAGTAAAATCATCTAGTGCTTTGGCTTACTTCACTTAACATAGTGATCTCTAGTTCCATTGGCACTGTTGCAAACAATATTATTTGTGTTTGTTTATAGCTGAATAGTATATGATGTACATGTTCTTTATCCATTAATTTGTAAATTGGGCACTTAACCTTTTTTATATTTTGTTTGCTATGAATAGTACTATGATGAACATGGGAGGACAGATAACTGTTGGTCTTATACTAAAGTGAATAAGGAAATTTTCTGAGTTTATAGAAAATTTCCATGTCTTCACTGGGTTTTTTAAAAATATGATTGCATATATTATACATTTGTGATTTATATATTTTTGTAAATGATTATTTTGTTATGTAATTACCACTTATTTTATTAAGTACACTCCTTACATATCTTCCTATATATAGCTATCATGTTTAGCTGTTTTACTGCATATAATTTACTCTATCTAACTATATATTGGCTAAGTGAAATGCAAAGATATCAATTTAAGTGAATGAATTTGAAAAATAATATAAACACAAATAAATTCTCTTTATTTTATCTTGCTGAATTTCATCAGGCTCCTTGAAAGTATTTATGTATCTCAGAATGGAAATGCCTTGCATTTAATGACAGAGCCCTTTGTCTTTCATATTCTTCATTGCATTTGGAGATGCTGGCATCTGTACCATTATATCCAGGTCTAATGGACAACAAATAAATGTTTTACTCAAGAAAAAATAGATATAGATATAAAAGCATTATATCTCAATCAGATAAAAGTCATTTGTGACAAACCTACTGATAATATCACATTAAGTGAGGAAAAACTGAAAGCTGTCCCTCCAAAATCAAAAACAAGAGAAGATGTTCATCATCACCACTTATGTTTAATATGGTCCTTAAAGCATTAGGCAGAGCAATCAGGCAACAGAAAGGAATAAAATGAGTGTGGAAAGGAATGTAAGAAACCTAAGTATCATTATTTGCAAACGACATGATTCTCTATTTATAAGACCCCCAAAACTTCTAAAAGACTGCAAGAATTAACAACCAAGTTCATTAATATAGCAGAATACAAAAATTAACACACAAAAATCAATAGCATTCTTATACACTATTAATTGGTAAAGAAATCAGAAAAACAACACCATACATAAGAATTAACCTTAACCAAGGAAGTAAAGGGCCTCTGCAATGAAAATTATATCTCTGAAGAAGGAGATTAAAGATGATATCTGAACACAGAAAGCTATCCCATCTTCCTGGATAGGTAGAACCAATGTAGTAAAAATGGTTATACTTTCAAAACTGATTTTATGTATGTATGTATGTATGTATATATATATATATATATGTATATATATATACACTTTTAAAACTGATTTTAATATATATATTTTATATATATTATATATAAATATATATAATATATATAAATTATGTATATACTTTCAAAACTGATTTTATATATATTTATATATATATATATATATTGAATGCATTACTAAGCAAAATATCAACAATATTTCTCACAGATCTAGAGAAAATATTTCTAAATTCCATGGGGAATGAGAAGAGACCTAAACTAGCAAAAGCAATTCTAGTTAATAAGAGCAAAGCCAAAGGCATCACAACAACAGATCTGAAGTTCTATTACAAAGCTACAGTGATTTTAAAAAGAGTGTGCGGTACTAACATTAAAACATAAAAAACTGATGTGGATCAGTAGAACAGAACACAAGAAACAAACAAAAGCCAAGACAGATTCAATTATTTGAGCTTTGACAAAGGAGACGAAAATATATACTAGATGAAAGACATGGTCTCTAATAAATAGTACTGGGAAAATTCAACAACCATATGCAGAAGTTGGGTCTAGATTCATATATCTTACCCTGTACTAAAACTAAATCAAAATGGGTCAAAGATCTAAGTGTTAAAATAGAAACAATCAGGTGAAACATAAAATAACTAAAACTCATAAAAACATAGGTGTAGGCAAAGGCATTCCGAACAGAACACCGATTGCACAAGAAGTAATGTCAACAATGAACGAAAGGGAAATTCTAATTAAAAACTAAACGAAAACAACCACCTGAGTCAATCAACAACCTACAGAACCGGGAAAATTTTTTGACAGCTATTCCTTGGAAAAAAATACTAACATCTAGAAACTATAATGAAAACAAAAACATAGATCCCCAAATAAAACATTCATTCAAAAAATGGGTAACCAAATAGAAACTTCTCAAAAGAAATACAGATGGCCAATAAAAAGATTAAATTTTTTTCAACACTGCTAGCTGTCTTAGTTATTTTCTCACTGCTGAAGCAAAATATCCAACACTCAAATTTTAAGGAGAAGAGGTTTGTTTCAGCTCACAGCTTTGTTAAGTAGGAGAGGTTTCATTTCCTAGTCATTGGCTCCAAGACAGGGTGACATGGCCGAGGAGAAACAGTTCATGTTAAAACAGGAAGAAGGCAGTGAACACCAAGAGGTGAGCCCGCCTTCTTTTGTCTATTTATTTTGCACCCAGGATACAAATGTTTTGAGTAGTACCACTCACACTCAGGGTGGGTTTCTGAGCCACACCCAGATCTACATTAAACCGATCACTGTAGTAATTTAGTACAGACCCTTAATCCCAGTCTAGATCTAACTAGCACCAAAAAGTCTCATCTATAAGCGATGAAGCTTTGGAGGACATCTAAATACAACATTGACCATTACAGAATCAAAATTAAAACAACACTGATATACCATCTTACTCCAAGAAGAATGGCTATCATCAAGAAATCAGCCAATAACAAAAGCTAATGAGGCTGAAGGACAAAGGAACCCTTCTAGGTTGTTAGTGGAAGTATAAACTAGCGCAATCACTATAGAGATCTGTATGAAGATTCCTCAAAAAATAAACGTAGAAATTTCATTTGATGCAGCTATTCCTTTTCTTGGTGTATTATGGTGATGAATGTGCACTCATGTTTATAGCAGCACGATTTAAATAACTAAATCTTAG
Organism: Petromus typicus; assembly: GCA_004026965.1. Classification (NCBI taxonomy): domain Eukaryota; kingdom Metazoa; phylum Chordata; class Mammalia; order Rodentia; family Petromuridae; genus Petromus; species Petromus typicus. The sequence goes on from PVIR01007393.1 coordinate 20,625, forward strand.
AAACAGCCAATATGCCCAACAATTGGCAAACGGATAAATGAAATGTGTATTTATGTAAAACGGAGTACTCTGCAATAAGAAATATAAACTTTGGGTTAGGGATTTAGCTCACTGGTTCCAGCGGCTGTCTTGCAAGTGCAAGGACCTGGATTTGATCCCTGGTGACCACATACAACAATGCTGGACATAGAGACTCACGCCCATCAGCAATCAGTACCACATATCACAGTGCCGGGCGTGGTGGCTCACGCCTGTCATCCCAGTACTGGGGATGTAGAGGCAGGAGGATTGCTCTGAGTTCAAGGCTGAGCTCAGGGCCAGCCTGAACTACAAAAAGTAAGATCCTGTCTCAAAACATTTGAGAAATTGATGGGTGAATAGAGCTATCCCAAAATCATAATGATGAATGAATTAAATGAGGCATGAACTAAGTATCACAAGGGTTTCTCTTTATAAGATACCTAAAGTATAATTAAAAAGCAAAATAAAGGATAAGGGGAAGCAGGGACTTTTTCTCCAATGGGAAAGGGAGTAAGCAGTGATAGGGAGCCAGGGGGAGCCAAGGGGAGCCAGGGGGAGCCAGGGGGAGCCATGGGGAGCCAGGGGGAAAGAAGAGGATATAGATTTTTAAAAAGACGAGAGTTGAAGAAAAAATGCAAACCAAGCTCTTCCACATGGGAAGGTGAACAATATTTAGAGCAAGAAATGATGGATAAAAGAAAAAGGAGCTAAAATACAATTAAGATGTGTTATTTATGTGTACAAATCCCCATGACAAGTGTAATCATTTTGTTCCAAAATACTTACTAAAAATGGTCACATTTTTAAATATTCCTCTCTTTCAAAATTTAAAAATTAAAAAAGAGCAATAGAGAAAATTTCCAGATGCAAAAACTGAAGACTTGAAAAAAACAAAAAAAAACATTTCCGGGGTTACTAAGTTAACTATTGACAGAGTGAAACAAATTTTAGAGTTAGTGCATCAGCGCTACCTTATGAAGTGGTGCTTACTCAACTGTAAGTCAGGAATGGCATGCTGAGTCTTCATGACAGAGCAAGGCAAATCACTCAGATTTTCAGTGGGAAACACTCAGAAATCCTTGTGTTGGATAAATGATCTGATAAGACAAAAATATTTATCCTCCAGAACCAAGTCTGTAGCCAGCCTTTCTAGGAAACTCCGAAGTTGAGCTGTTTCATAGTTCTGAAAGCATCCTAAACCTAACAAATCCCCAAGTAACTGGCTTTCGAATCACTCATGCTTTAAAACTGCAGGAAGCACAACGATCGGTGGAGACACATAGGCTAACATCCAACTCGGAAAAACATGGGAGCCAGAAGTCTCACGAGTTGTTCCTGAAGAGAGGTACATTTCATATCACTGAGTAACTATATTCATTATCAGGAATCATGTAATTCTTTGTTCTTTCCCTTTAGCATTCATAATTTATTGTTTCATAGTTCTGAGTATTGTTAACTTTGACCACTACATTCATCATGTCCCGGTTTTTATGGAGAATGTGGATACAAACGGGAACTCTCAAGGAGGTCCGGTGAGTGGCCAGGGCATTGTGTCAGAGGGCGCCACCACTTAGAGCTGGACATATGGCCACAGGGGTAATCCGAGAAGCAGCACATGTCGCAGCCCTCATCCAAAGGACAGCTGATGCCCGAATAGGTAACCAATCTGTTGGGGGAGCAGAGAGTGCTTCCAAGTAATGAAGCCAATGTCAGAGAAATCCAGGGCACCAGACTGAAGAGAGGGTCCGGAGCAGATGGTGCAGTTTGTAGCCACCTGGAGTAATTCTCTGAGTCAATTAGAAGGAACTACTGGTGACTTTCAGCGAATTCTTTGGGCGGTAGGGAGGATTGTGCCTGCCTTAAGGTTACAGCTTTGATTCTAGAGTGAAGGGTTAGCTATCTTTTTTCTCTCTTCTATCTGCTCTCCTGTCATTACCTCATTACCATCCAGCCTGGGCCCCATTGATGACTTTGGCTCCTCTCCCAGGAGAAACCTCTGCTGACTTTCTGATGTTATGTTTGGTTATAACCACCAATGAGAAAACACTAACTTCTTTCCTGAGTTTAGGTTCCCTAGTTCTCTATGAAAAGAGGCATGCCCTTGAGCATTGTTGTTTTTTTCAAATTCTAGCATAATACAGCCTTTTTCTGCAGTTGATTAGTTAACTTGTCTTTAACACACACACACACACACACACACACACACACACACACACACACACACACACAATGGCTATACTCCCCTCATGTTTTCTACACCATAAAAATCACTCACTGTATTTGATAAAAATATAAAATTCTGGGGTCAGAGATTTATCTCAGTGATTCTGGCATCTGCCTTCGAAGTGCAAGGTCCCAGGTTCGATTCCCAGTAACCATATACACAATGCCAAATGTGGTGGACCACACTCATAAGCAATCGGTACCACACACCACAGTGTCAAGTATAGTGGCTTGTGGCTATAATCTCAACACTTGGGAGGCAGAGGCAGGAGGATTTCTGTGAGTTCAAGGCTCGCCTGGGCTACATAGTGAGCTCAGGTCCAGCCTGAACTACAAAACAAGAACTATCTCAAAAAAAAAAATCCAAATTCTAGTTCTGGGCAAGAGGCCTTGGATGAAAACTGAGAACAAGTATTTTTGATGGGAGTAGTCAAATTTTACAACTAGGCAACTCTGAGAAACATTGTTGTACTAGTATCATTCACTGCATTCACTGACTGCATCCACTTGACCTAAAACAAATTTGTTTCTTTAGCTTGTCTCTTTCTCTCTCTCTCTCTCTCTGTCTCTCTCTCTCTCTCTCTCTCTCTCTCTCTCTCTCTCTCTCCTTCGTATCTGTTTTGCTTATCTTGCAGTATAATGAAAGTCTATTCCATTTTTGGCTTCTTTCTGGAAAGTTAATCCATGCTTTGGCCTAACTGCAGTCTGAATTTCAAGACTGCTGCGCTTGACATTCTCATTTATGAGGTTCATGCTTCTTGTACCTGGAAGTGGGAAGTTGGGCTGTGTCTCTTTTTCCCCTCTTTCAAACATTTACAGTTTTGCCTTTTACAAAAACCTCTTTAAATGCATGTGATCAGGAGACACCTTAGGATACATGGCCTGAGTGAGGATAGTATCGGATCCAGACTACCTTTATGAAAGAGATCAAAACCAGGTCTAGGGTGGGAAAGACAGCGAATGGATCAATGAGAAGAGTAGCTCTTTGTATAAATTCCCCAAAATAAAATGCAGAACATGTGAAAAAAATTCCTTTTAAAACTGGAAGGAAATTTTTCACACTATAATTAGAAAAGCAAAGAGGAGTGTTTCTGATACACTTGGGTTTCCTTACTTTTGGTGGAAAATTAACAAAAATTTCACTTAATGACTTTTCTCTGATTTGCTGTGTGGAGGACTACATTTCTAGGCAAACAGTTCTATCACTCAGCCACATCCACAGATTTATTACATTCATTTATTTTCTCCTGAAGAACGAGGGGTCAGACCCAGGGCCTCATGCATACTGGACAAGCATTCCACCACTGAACTATGACCTGAGATCCTCTAGTGATGCTTATTTCTTCATTAAAGAGGAAAGGCTCTCTTCTCAGTAAGTGGAGGTTGAAACAACTTTCTTACACTTTGAGAAGAGTAAAAACGTTTTGAAGTTGTTTCTTCATAGTTTGATAATATGCTGTCTCAAGAAACACAGACTGGAAGGCTCTTTTCCATGGGCCTAGGTCTGCTGCACATTTGGGCCTATGTGTTTGTGTGTTTCTCCATCAGGAACTGGCCTTAGTGGGACAGGCCCAGGAGAAAGCAGGCAGCTGGGGTCCCTGGTGCAGGAGGTATGGTGTGCATGGCAGGCACATTTCTATTTGATGTCTGTGGAGCTGAGAGACAAGAGTTCAGAGATCACAGAGTGTAAGGCAAGTGTTGACCACTTTGGGGATTTTTCATCAAGTAAATAACATGTGATGCAGTTGGCAAAGATAGCTCAGGAGTAAAGCCCTTCCTCCCTGCCCCACTGCATGTGAGTCACCCCCAGCTAAGAACCTCCCTGGTGAATTCTACATAAACTGTCTGAGCAGTCTTGGAGATTCCCAGTGAAAGAACACAAAGGAGACAGCAGTTCAGAATAAACACTTCTCCCTTCATCCTCCCAGGTGTACTGTGCTGAGATGTGTAGTTAGGACACCACCACAGGATCCAGTCATCTGTTGAACTTGACCCTGAACAGCAGTAACTTGTTATCACACCTTGAGATTTCTTCTATGTTTTACTCTCCCTTTCCTGGTTTTCCATTTTCCAATGGAGTCTTTCTGTCTGGGACTAGCCAAACTGAGAATCTATTTCTTCATAGTATATCCCCCTAGCACTTTTAGCTAAAAGAAAATAAAAGTAAATCTATTATAAAAACACAAATTGTTTTTGAGAAAGGGTGATTTTTCTTAAGGGCTATAGGAATGGGAGAAGATAAGAAGAATTTCATCCAGATATTGGATTTTTTCTATATTTCTTAAAGTATTTCTAAGCTCCCAATGTGTGTAGCATAAGTCAGAATTGGTTTATATTGTCAATAACTGCCACTCAAGACTTTATGTCACAGCGACATATCATTATTGCGTTGACCCTTTCTTCCAAGGGTTTCTCATTAGCACTGCGATGAGATGCTGGCGTGTCTTCCTTCTACGCAGGATCCCCACCTGCTGGGCCTCTGTTTGTCTCTGTTTTGGTCACTTGCTGATCCCAAGCCTGTGTTTTGCAAACTCCATTCAGTTTCTCACACACATTATCATGTATGCTGATTCTGAAATTTGGACCATGCTGTTTCCTTATCTGGATCCTACAAGCACATGGGTGTCCTCCCTCTTCATTCATGAAGAAGGATTAAACCAGTTTCCTATAAGGGAAGCTAAGATTTCTCCTTACTAAAATCCTAAGAAATTTTGTTCCTATTAAATTATATCACTGTACTCAAATTATTAGCTTCTTTGATGTCTCCCCAAACATATTCACTTCTTTTATAGCTATATGCACACGTAGGATTTTTGAATAATGGTGCTGATACAAAAGTGTCAGCTAATCATTGAAATATTTAATAGTGGAAATCCATTGGATAAAAGAGGATATCCTCATAAGTGAAATAAATAGGGCACAGATAGGTACATATGGCATCTTTTCTCTGGTATGAGAAAATAAAGATGTAAATGAGTCCTAGAATTGTATGTTATATATTGTGAAATAGAAAATGCTCAATGTAAAATAAGAATAAGGGGGGGAAATGATGAGATTGTAAGGAAAGATTTGTAAAAAAGTAAGGAAACAAATGGGGGGTGGAAGGGGGGGTAGGGCTATGGGAAAAAATGAGAATTAAGTTGTGTCTTAAACTGGTACAAATCCCCATTATGGAGTGCAATCATGATGCGTATATGTAATGTACCAATAAAGATTAAAAAAAAAAAGAAGAAGAAGAATCAACTGTAATACAGTATCCAAGAACAAAGTATTTTTAAGTTTAGCTGCAAGAAAAATATGCAATGCTATAGGAAACAAGACATAAGGAAAACAACAGCAACACCAAAATTGTATACACTAAACAGCTGTTTCCTAAATATGCCTATGTTTTTCCAGCAAACAGTTATTTGACTCTTAACATTTCCCTATGAACACACTCCTTACCTGCACTATTACTATGGTCTGAACAACTGGGTCACTTCAAAATTCATATGTTTACATTTTCACAAAATGGACCTCCACACAGAAAGAGAAATGAGTCATTGGTAGGAAAAAGGGTTCACCATGAGAGTGTAATGTTAAGTGAAATAAATCAGACACAGAGGCTTAAATAGTGCATGGATTCTCTTGTATAAGAAACCCAAATAATAAATAAAGTGCAAAAGAAAATGTGAATAATAATAAGTAGGAAAATAGATCTTTATCAAGTGTGATCATGAAATAAGAGGTAAGGAGGGAGGTGATAAGGAAGGGAGAGGTGAAAAAAGAAATTAAATGTTTTCTAAACATGTACTAATTTCCCACAAGGGATGTCAATATTATGTACCACAAACTGGTAATAAATAAATACGTACAATTTTTTAAAAAATTCAAACACACAAGGTGATGGTATTAAGAAGTGGGATGTTCAGAGGGTGACCAACTTCTGGCAGTTGCAACCTCATGAACAGAATCATGTGCTTATGAAAGGAGATGAGGAACTTATTTGTTTCTTCTGCCTCTGGGGGACATAGAAGTTCCCATCTATGAGGAAGAGGCTGTATGGTTTATAAGTCACCCAGGCCCAAACTTGCCGTGATTCGCTGTGATCTTTATCAATAAAATGCAATTATCATATTGGTCAACCTTCAATCTAAGAAAAAGAAAGCATAAAAGAAATTTCATCTGAACTCAGATGTGATCCATGCCAAAGCTGTGATTGCACTGTGATAACAAAAAGACACAATGGAATTAATCGGTGTCGGTGTATAACTTCATCATTGTAAAATTTCCAAGATAAGAATGGAATTTGCACCATTCAGTCCTGAGAGACAGGATTTCTGTGGAACACACTGAACTGCATTTCTTTTTACCATTTACTGCTGGCCCGCATTTCCATTTCATTTGCTCTAAATGTATTTCATTTCAAATTGCCTACCCTGTTACTAAAAATGAATTTAGAGCATAAAGAAAAAAATACACAAGGACAAGTTTTTCCAGTTTTTTAGATGAGATTTCCAGGACTTCTCTCCTTTTAAACCACAATCTTTTCTTTTGCTATTTTCAGAGAAAATTATATAACTAATGATTAAATTAATGTCTTTTCTTATAGGTTAGGAAATTGCCCACATGAACTTTTATATTTCTTACCTTAAAAGTCTCTCCACATCCTAAGGAAATCCAATACATAAAATTTTTTGAGGGTAACATTTTTTGTAGATTTATCAGTAGAAATTTCAATATAAAGGAGAGCTGAGGTTTTGGTTATTGCGCTGATCCAAGAGCAAGATGTGGTGATATGCAGGTGAAATGAACAGGTCTTCTGCTTGACTGCCCGGCCTAACGGCAGTGGCAAAAGGAGCTCCCAAGGGTCCTAAAGGGGCCCTTATACAGGGTGAGAGTGGCAGGACTGGAGCTGGGACTCGGGCGCATGCCAGCGCTGCTTCTGGGAAATTGGGCAGTAGAGCTAGAAAAGTGCAAGCTCCACCGGTTATCACAATTTAGAAACCACGCGTAGGAGAAGTGTCTGACTAAGGCAGTCCTAACCAATGCAGACCCAGCCTACTTGCCATCTGAGGGTCATGTGTCTCTTTTAAATAGCACTAATATTGCTGGGGATGGTGGTTCGCACCTGTAACCCCAGTACTCTGGAGGCAGAAGAAGGAGGATTGCCTCAAATTTGAGGCTAGCCAGAGCTACACAGTGAGTTCAACACCAGTGTGAACTACAAAGCAAGAACCTGTCTCAAAAATAAAATAAAATAGCCCCAACATGAAAACTTAATCAGAATTGTCTCTATGAAGTAAAAACTTTAATTCATCTGCTATTGCAAATTTCCATGAAGTCAAGTATTATGTATTTCTGAGTAATAAATGTTTTTTAGATAATAATATACACAAATCGTTTCAAAGGATATTACAAAACATTAATATTTTGCTTTTATTTTAGATGAGTAAATGCAGAATGTAAAACAAATGTGAAATTTGCCCAAAGGAACCATAAGTGAGAAAAAGATAGTACTAGGAGATGATTCATGGATTTGCCATTTGTGGTCAAAACATATTAGTAACTTTTTCAAGGGTATTTGCAAACATGGGTAACCTGTAGATTTACTTAAATTTCAGAGTTACAAACCTGGAATCCTCTTCTTATCTCCTGAATTATATAGCCATAAATTATATTGCAGAATTATAAAGCCAATATCTCTGGCCAAAGGTGGATTTATATTCTGTGCAGGATCGTAAACACTACGTCACTGCCCAGAGAGAAAGATAGCTAAATCATTGGCAGCCATGTTAAAAGGCTGGATGGTTTCTTAAGCTCTGTGTTCCTCAGGTGAGACACCAACCCACTAAGTGACAAGTAGTCGTTCACCTACTAGTTCCACATCCTTCTTCTAAGACTTAGAGAACCAAAGTGATGAAAATTCAGTCCTCACCCAGTTAGATGTCACAAAAGTAATAAACTGTCTAGACACACTTGGGCTTATTGTCCTAATTACGTCAGACTGCAGGGCGCACAAGCAACTTCAGAAGAAACTACTGCTTAGGACTTAGGAAAAAGTAAGTTGTCTCCATCAGTTATGACCTTCACACCTTAAGAAGGAAGAAGCTAGAAAATGTGTAATAGATGCTGACAGCACACATTCTAGAAGGAAGCTTTCAAAGGAAAGTACCTATTTGTGTGCACTTAAGAAATACTCCATTTCTCCTGAGAAGGCTAAATGGGGTTCAGGGAAGGGGTGTGTGTGTGTGTGTGTGTGTGTGTGTGTGTGTGTGTGTGTGCATGCACTCACATTTTTCATCTGTATCTGGTATTAAAATGATGGTTGGGAGCCAGTAAATTTGACATGTTCTATACAAAAATATAAGCAAAAGCAAACTAGTACTACGCACGTTATGCAAAATACACATACATAAGCATTTACAAGTAAAATATCCTTGATCTGAAATGCTTGTGGCAAGAAGCATTTGGAATTTTAGATCTCTTTAGACTGTGCAATACCTGCATATACCTAATGCAACACCTTACAGACAAGGCCCCATGATTCATGCTTCATATATATCTTACACAGGTAGCCTGAAGAAAAATGTTAAATAACATTTTTCTCACACCTGTAATTTGACTGCCATCCATCCCAGGAGGTTAGGTGTGGAATTTTCCACTCGTAGTGTCATGTTTGAGCTCCTGTTGCGAACACTTCAAATGTCAGATTCCAGATATTCAGCTTCTAATAAATGATGGAAGACAAAGATTCTGGACTCTGCTCTTGAATGAGAGAAAACAAAGTGAAATTGACAGCATAGTTCTGATTAATGTTGTTTTATGATCTGTAATTTGAAGTTAATTATGTTACTTATTTTATTCTGATGAAAATCAACACAGTTCTATGTGCCTTTATGTATTAGCTATTTATTGACTTCCCGGGCTATTTTTTAAAAACCTTTCTATGATCCTCAGTGGTTCAACAAAGATATGACTGCAATACTGGGGAGACTGCATATCTCTTTTAGAGCAGAAGTTGCTTTTTAGAAGTCACTGATAGAATTTGTATTTCTTTTCTTTTTATTTAGTCTGTGCAATTTAAAAGGATGCAGTACTTCATCTTAAATTGTTCTTTAGTAAGTTAAAATGTTGGAGAATTATAAATGACTTACAAATTACTTTTTCTAGAGCTCATAAACAGCTAATAATATTTTGTACTCAGAACAATGGCAAAGGCAATAAGTTCACATCTTAATCCCAAGACTCTGTAAACACATTGCCTTATAGGAAAACATTAACTTCAGAGATATGATGAAGTTTCTCTCCTTGAGATGGAAGATCAGTGTGTATTGTGCAGATGAACACAATTTAATATTGGGGTACTAAAACCAGAAAACTGTTCCCAACTGTGCTCAGTGAGGATTTGACAGGAAAGAGTGCAATCAATTGCTGATGGCTTTGAGATGGACTCATAATCAAGGCATCTCCTTAACTTGTGGATTTTAGAAGAAAGGGGCTGGATGATGCTTTTGAACTTCTAGAAATGGATACAACTTACCAACACCTCCATTTTAGCCTACTGGGACCTGGGTCGATCTTCAGAACCATAACATGACTTGTGTTGTCACTAACTTTGTGATAATTTGTTACAGATGCAGTTAAAAATGATCACCAATGTATTTCTACTTGGGCAAAAATATAGGATATCTGAATACAATTCAATATTTCAAGTGCCATTCTACCACTGAAAGTCAATAATCACTGCTTTCTTCATTATTTCTTTTTCCAGTTTACTGACGTTAAGGAAAGCTTCACATGGCTTACAGGTCATATGATACTGTCTTTTTAATTGTCATGATGGTAGTAGTGGTTAGGGAGAATAAATAAAGCAATATTAAGCAATGCTAGATCATTTTCACTTTGATATTTCAGTGTAAATGTTTCTTCTTTATTTTTGAATTTGGTTATGAAGTTATAATATCCTATATTGATCGTCTTTAAATAAAAGATCTCAGATAACTTTAAAGCAATAAATATAATAGACTCTTAAAGGTACACATAAATCATAAGACTTTGTTCTTATAGTTACATTTTCACAAAATTACTTTAATTAAAAATAATTGCTTTGGAAAAATGATTTATATTAATAAGAAAGCAAGTTAGATAATTGTATCTAAGCTATAGAATATAATTCTGTTAATTATATTTCCATTTTAATATAAACTCCAAATAGATCATGTTAAAGAATGTCATAGAGCCAAATGAGCCTCAGATATTTTCCTATGGAAACAAGTATCAGAATGTACACTTAGGTTCTTTAGGACATTACACCAATCTTATTTCCCTCCTTGTATACCTACTAATAACTGGAAGAAAGTATTGACCATTTTGTCTTTACTATAGTCACTTTCTTCATATTAAGACAAAATATCCAACACCCACAGCTTAAAAGAGAGGAGTCTATTTTGTTATATGTTTTAAGTTCCTGGTCTGCTGGCTCCAAGGTGGAAGTGGCCTGGTGTCATGGCTTCGATGGAACAGAGAAGCTTGTATCACCATGATGGTGAACCAGGGACAAAAAGAGGAGCTGGGGAGAAAGATGTACTCTTCAGGATATTCCCCAGTGGCCAGCTTGCAACCTGGCCCCAAAGTCAGCTGTAAACTCATTTGATTAACACACATACTGAACAGCGTACCCTAGTGATCCAAATACATTCCAAACGCATGAGCTTTTTGGAGGGTGCTCAATATCTAAATCGTAACAATCCACTCTCTCCCCCAAAGGCTCCTATTTCTCTTCATAATTAGTCCATCTCCAGAGTTGCCAGATTTTAATAGCAGTACTGAAAAGTCCAATTCCAAATTCTCCTCTAGGATTCAAGAAACTCTTAGCTATGAGCCCTTGTAAAAATAAAAAGGAAAGCAAACCATTTAAAACATAGAATGACATATGATAAGCATTAAAATTCCAAAAGAAAAAAATGTGACCAGAAACTAAAGAAACCAAAACCCAGGAGAGTTAAATCCTACAGCTCTGTGGTCTGAAGCAGGGCCGGCTGTGATGAGATGCAAGTTCCAAACAGCTTGGGCTGCCCACCCCGATGGCACTGCCAGTTGCAGCCCAAGTGGCTTCTTGATTGTGATGATTTTGTCCACGTGTATGACTTTCCTCAGCAGATGTTCCACATTCCTGACTTCCCAGCCTCCTGGGCTCTCCACTGTACATTTGTCTTCCCTCTTCCATTTTATTTTATTTTATTTACATTTATTTTGGCTTATGTTTATGGCTCAACTTAGGTTTGATATTATTAAAAAACTGAGTTGGACATAAGTTTCTGAAGGCCAAGGTCTTTAATTGCAGTAGAAGAGAGTTACCCTTACAAAGTAATGGGTCTACACACTGCCTCCTGACTGATCAAAGTATCTGTATCATTACATACAGAGGAACTAGAATGGAGAATAAAGCAGACCAAGGCAGGAGGATCACTACAATTTCAAGGCCAGCCTTGGTGACCCAGTGAACACAAGGACATGCTGAACTCCACGGAGAGACCAGGTCTCAAAAATAAACAAAAAGAAAAGAAATTATCTAGGGTAATCCATCACTACTTCATAAACGCCATGCTTATCTTCATTTCATATGATATGAAAAGAAAAATTGCTACTCAAAAAAATCTACTAGACTAGTACACAATTTATTCATAATAAACATTTCAGTTCCTGTGCAACACAAATTTCAAAGAAATAAACCTGACACTGATTTTCAAAACTGATAATAATCAATTTCATATTATTTCAAAAGAGAGCATTGGTAACAAAAAATGAGCAAGTGAAGAGAATAATATGATGGGTAATGAAATTATTCATATCCAACTAGCACTTCAAATACATGAAGTGAAATGGAAAGTAATTCTTCAGAATGCAGCTTTATATATGAATATATCTGATAGAACCTGCATTGAAAGAAGTTATTTTTCTGTGTAATGTGTTTTTACTAAAGATTTTATAAAAGCTGACACTTTCAGACCAATGAAACACAAGTGTTTCCTTTCCGAATATGTACACTCCACTATCCCATTACAAACTCCATTAATCATTCCCATATCTACCTTCCATTTCTCTTCGTTATATATCACTCTCTCTGGTTATGTCTTGCTCTTAGACTAATGGAAAACTAGATTCTCTAGGTCAATTACTCATGTGAAAGACATACAAATCTTCAAAAAGAAAATAGACCACTTGGTCAAATAATTTACAAAAATTGTAATTAAAAAAAGAATTGAAAGTTATATGTTTAAGGGATATGTTTATCTGTACCCTACTTTTAAAATACTTTTTTGTTATTATTGTTATTCTTTAGTATTCTATAGATCAATTTAGCCAGACAATTTTATTGAGGAAATAAAAAATGTCATGTTGTAATCCGAGCATTGTGCATTATCATTCTAGGCATCGTAGGGAACTCACAGTTATAATTTACTGAAATGCTGATAATGTGACAACCAGCTCTGAATATATTTCTGATGCATGAACACTTTTTTAACTGGGCTCTGTGTAACGTTCTGAAACTTCACAGAGCATCTTACTGAATATGTCACTTTATTGTTCTTCAAGGTAATAATGCATGCTAAAGAATATTTATAAAAATATGTTTCTTTTTTTAAAATGTATTTATTTTTAAATCTTTATTGGTACATTACATATACACATCATGATTGCACTCCATAATGGGGATTTGTACCAGTATAAGACACAACTTAATTCTCATTTTTTCCCTTAGCCCTACCCAGCCTACTGCCCCCTCATATACATAAAATTTGTTTCCTTGCTTTTTTGTTACAATCTCATCATTTTTCCTCCTTCTCCCTATTTTACATTGAGCATTTTCTATTTCACAATATATAACATACAATTCTAGGACTCATTTACATCTTTATTTTCTCTTAATAATCTTTCTCACTCGATACCTACAAGGGGCCTTTTAAAATAAGAGAATTCAGGTTTATCTCCTTCTCAAAGAAATGTGTCTGAAAGACTGCTGCAAGATATTTGTAAGCTTTGGAACATTGATAAATTGGTGCAATGAAAGCTAGGAATTAAATATTTGAAATCTGTAAATCAAACAAAATTAACCTAGTAGCAGTCAGAATTTGAAGATTTCAAAATTTCAGAATGCTCATCTCCTAATGAGAAATATATGTTTATATTCTTATGAAGTTGAATAATTTCAAATGAGTAAAACCTTGTTACGTTTTTACTAATAATCACCCAGTGATTGATTACTGTATTCATACAAACCTTTTCTAATTCTAGCACATTTTCTCCAGTTTTATGTGAGTAATCCACTGTTGAGATATTCAAGAACTAATGTCTTTTTCTAGTACTGAACACTACTTCTTGTAATAAACATAGTCACTAAAGTCCTTGCTTTGGGATTGTGTGTACCTGCTGGGTAGCACTACTTGCATGATCAGTCACCTGGCCCAGGTATCCTACCCTGACAGATTTCTCAGTCAAAAAGAAAAAAAAAGAAAATGCAAAGGACATACTAGCAAGGCAGCTATGGTCCAGAAGATAACTTCTTTCAAGTACTCTACATATAAATAAAACTATAAAGTTTCAGACTTTTCGAGAATCTCTCTAGAAGAGAAACTTATTTGTAGTACAGATAAGGGAAAACTATCAATGAATTTCTTTAGGTTAAATCTGTTCTCAAAAGGACACAACGGCGATTTGAGTTCATCACATGTATTATCACCAGTGAGATTACTTGCTGTTTTAATTCTCACATAAAGCAGTTTTCTTAGAGGTATAAATCATTCCCAGCAGGAGCTGATCAATAACACTCTTACCTCTTAACCTCCTCGCCCATATTAACCCACTAGATGTCTCTCGCTCTAACATTTTGATTATTTTATTTCAAGGACTTCACTGGCTTTCCTGCCTCTATACCCTTCTTGGAGTTACCCAAATTCATTACAGAAACATTTCAAACTTTTCTATTTTCAGATCATTGATTCTTTCTTATAATAAGCAGTAAACACTTAGACAATTTCACAAACCTGTTAAACTTGCCCTTCACAGACCAGAAGAAGGGCTTTGACAGTATGCCAAAAGGAAGGTTGTAAACAGCTCCAACATCTTCTCTCATTTCTGTGATATGTCAAGTTTATATTTGAGAAAGATCCACATTTACCTTAAAATGTTTCTAATATGCTTTGCTTTAAATTACTGTTTGATTTTTAACTTAGCTATAAATGTATAGACTTTCATTATAATAGCACCATTTTTTAATATCCAGTTCAAAAAAATTCTGAAATTGAACAAGTAGCTCTCAAGAGCTGGAGCAAACTAGCAAACTAGCTGTAGAACTTTAAGTGAAGTGCAGTCAGTCAAAGTTGAGATCTAACACAATAGAACTGTGCATTTTCTTTACATAGTTAGGTAAGGGAGAAAGTAACAGTAAATAAGCAAAGAAACGATCATTTTAGTGTTCCTTCCACAAATTCATTACCAATACTTGCCAAAGTTCAAAACCAAATACCAATTTAACCTGTGAATGTAGATTCAAAACTCCTAAAACAAAGAATCAGCAAATCAAAGCAAATGTTCATGTATGACTGTCATTTCATCACCTTCTAATAACTTTTTCCAGAAACATGTGATATATTAACAGATTATTTTTAACATTCTTTTTTAAAATTGTTATGCTTTTTTTCAACTGTAAAATTTTCTCCAAATGAAATGAGAAATACCACTTTTCATTACTTTCCAAGTTCTTTGTCCCTTATAGTATTTTGTAGGTAAAAATAACAAGTTCCTGTCTGGCATGGCTGAAGCAGTGTTCCATTATTTAAGCTCACCATAAATAGAATCATATTAATGAGAATTAATCCACATTCAAGTTATAACTAAGCTACACTAAATTTCCTTTGGGTAGGTAATTAAGTAATTTTGTTATATAAATTCATAGGATTAGAAGTGTTCATGAAAGGTATTTTAATTCTAATTAATACTTCAACAATAATCTTCAAGGTACAATATACCAATTTCAGTGCCCCCAAATGCCTATAAAGGTGACTATTTCTTTAGACCAATTAGCTAAAAAAGATGCCCTCAATAGTTCAATTTACTATGTTTTGAATTATGAGAATAATTTAGATAATATCTTAGTTTATTTTAATGCCTGTTCATGGACTGTATGTATTTTTTGTATGTGAACTCTGTTTTCATACTTAGTCTGCTTTTTCTCTTGAATTGTTCTTATAATTTATAAGAAATATCAAAAATAATTAGGAATATAATTAAAATGTTGTAAAACCACTTTCTTAAAACTTCTAACATATGAAACAATATCTGTATATGGAAAGTTCATCTTTAGTGTTGAATAGAACCCCATTTAGAGCATAGTGTTACTTTAGTGATTGGTAGTCAGTGATGTGATAAGATAGAACCAGCACTCAGAGGCCTTAGCAATGGACAGAATATGTATCATTTTCATATTTTGCAGGTTGTTCTGATGCATCCCTTGGAGAGTAGATGCCTCACTTAGGAAGTAGCTTTCTAGCTGCCCTGGACTTTTTGAGATCTTCTGAAAAGAAACTTCCCAACACGATTTGAAACCCTAAGAATGTAGACCCTACCCTCTCCCTTGAACCAGACTTAGGAAGTCAGCCTTCTTTGGGAGGGAGCAGCTGACTTCCGGTCATGAACCAGAGTCAAGCGGTGTAAGTAACCACCTGTATCTTTGCAAGCAGTGGCCGGAGGAGAGCGCTGCGTCCTCACAAGGGCTCTGGGCTTCCTACATTCCCACACTGGAGCTGAAGCAGGAAGCCCAGAGCCGTGTCGCAATCACCAGTGAGCAGCGCAGTAACTGTCTGCCGGTTTGCATTTAACCATTAACGGAGCGAAACAACATCTGTAATTATTCTGTAATAATTTCACATGCCGATGATATTATCTAAAGGAATTTACTGTGCATCGCACCTTATCACCTTTTATACACTCTAATTCTGTTAGTATTTGGCACCGTGATTAATATAGTTTTAAAAATTGTTATACAATTACCAAGTTCAGTATAAAATGATAAAACTGTTTAATTATATTTAGATGTAGTCCAGCCTTTCCAGGAAAAGTCTCACTTTTCAACGTATAAACGAATCAGATGTTGATTTTATTTTATTTTCACCTTGTTTTACTTTTTAATCATCAGTGCTAGTATTACTCATTCTTTGATTCTATCATTCTCTAGGTTTAGGAAAAAAAAAGATAACAATAAATCCTTTAGAAATACTGCACCAAACTTTCATATTGTTTTCTATTATTCTCTAGGAGTTTTGGAGTTCTGTATCTTTTTTTTTTTTCCAGTACTGGGAATCAAACTCAGGACCTTGCACTTGAGGAGGCAAGATGTCTCTGAGCTACAACCACAGCCCACTGGAGTTCTACATCTTACATCCATGTTTAAATGTGTTCAGTGATTAAATGTCAAAGGAAATGTGCACCCTTCTAGTTTCTACTACATCAACATTCCAAACTAGTATTTCTGAATACAATATTTTATTTCAATATACTGGGTCATTAAATGATATTGAAAGAAAATGTACAGTAATACTTAGGATTGTAAAAATTAAACTTCTCAAGATTTGCCACTTCTAAATATCTTCTGTAAATTCCTAGTCTATTAACTTGGATAACTGAAACTTCATTGCTAATTTTATGTTTTTGAAATGTGTATTATCATAGAAGCTTTTGTAAAGTTCATGAAAAGCTTTCAACGT
Organism: Petromus typicus; assembly: GCA_004026965.1. Classification (NCBI taxonomy): domain Eukaryota; kingdom Metazoa; phylum Chordata; class Mammalia; order Rodentia; family Petromuridae; genus Petromus; species Petromus typicus. The sequence goes on from PVIR01007393.1 coordinate 37,613, forward strand.
TTAACCTTGTTTTAAATTATTCTTACAAAGAAAGAATCCTACTTTCATAAACTGAAATCACTAAAAGATTGTTTTGTAAACTAAAAAAATTTCAGCTAACTGTGGCTAAAATAGCTTCTAAGATATCATAATTTTGTTCAGAGATTTCATGAGAGTCTGTTGGGCTGCACACACGTTTTTATGTTGAGAAGGTCCTTTTCTAGAGATTCATGTGTTGTTGTGTCTGTACTTATTAAAACAGTTTTCTCACTCTTTTAAAAATATATAAAGTTGAATATACTTGCATTGTTTCACATGTAAAACATGGTGGTAATGGAAGACTAGAAAATGCTTTTATTGATATTTTTCAAATGTATTTTTACCAAGTGATGTCATAATTATGTAGATATACTGTGATTTCTGATCAGTTTAGGCCCTGTGATTTTATATTTAATTGGCACAAATACAGAGAGACTATACAAGTTAACTACACTAAGAAATGAAATATTCTGTCTGAAATAAACTAACATAAATATATTTAGAAAAATATTTCATAATCAATTTTATTTTATCTATCTAATGTTAGTGACATAAAACACTAAAATGGCATATGCTTCCCTGGAATAAACTGTAATTTTTGTAACTTGCTCCTTCTGTTAATCCATATGCTCTAATTTATATACATCAACTGTGCAAAACACTATTGTAATAATTTTAAACTATTATTTAAAAGAGCTAACAAATAGTATCTTTAAAATGAATTTAATGATAAGATCATTCAGAATAATTAACATAAAATATTTAGAAAACCAGAACAGATTTCTCACATATAAAATAATAACGTGCTTTTAGAATGCAAATCAGCTAAAGGAGAAGAATGAAGTGTTGTTTTCTGGGAAATCATTATACATAAATAGAATATAATGGATTTTCATGCTATAGCAAAAACTTTTTAAAAATATTACACAGCTCTATTCCATATTTGTTCCATAGCTCTATTTTTTGAATCCCTAAGGCTACTTGTCAAAATCCGGTCTTCTTAAATTACACATTAAAATACAGCTCATCACGCGGATACCACACAATTCCCCATCTGGTGCTGTCATCACATTCCACACACTACTCTCAAACTTTTGCACATACTCTGTTGCTACATCCAAAAATGGATAAATTTAGCCCATGTGAAAATAAAGACCCCTCTCATCAGACATATGCATTGCACCCAACTGAAAGATTTCCCTCTTTTCATCATCTCAAAGATGGGTTTGAAGGAATCCTGGGTCCCTAGAATTTATAACCAGAATATCTGATAAGTCATAGGTAAAACTGTCTTCATCTTTGTAGTAGTGCATGCTTTGTTAAGGAACAGGATTTTTATTGTTAACCTTTATTTTTTCTATCAAACTTCCATCATATATCATGAACTACAGCAGGGACAGAAATACAATTATGAACAAAATAGATCCAGGCTGTGGCCTCAGAAAATTAATTCTAAGGGCAGCATAAGATATTAATTAAATAACCACAGTGATGATTTTATAATTAGCAAATTGATTTGTTTCTGGTGGGGATAGCAAAAGTGCCAGATATCAAGTAGTGGAAAGAATGGTTATTATCTGTTTTGGAGGCTAATTGTCTAAGATCAGAGTATGATCAGCAAGCTTAGATGCTTGCAGTGGCTAAGAGGAAAATTTTCCCTCTCTATTTTTGAAGGAAATAGAACAATATAAATAAAAAGTGGATGCATAAAGTGGGAAAAGGTCAGCCTCAACAAAATTCTAGTTTCAAGGTGATTTTTTTCCATGGTACTCAGCACCCCAAGAGGTCAAACCACTGAAACACTGAATGATCCTGCCACAGTAAGCATCTAAAAGACCTTTCTTGGCTTCTTCTACTGCATTGGGATCCATGCATGTCATCAGTAGAATAGATAGTACCCACAAAGAGGAAAATTTTGTCCTATCATAATGCATTCTTGATATTTGGAAGACTACAGTTATTAGTGAGAAAGCTACAGCTATATAGGGGGATGAATTCAGTAAAGAATCCCAACATGTACAGTTATAAAACATGCAATTAAATGCATACTACTTACAAGATGCCACATTAAAGGGTTAGCACAGATAACCCTAGAAGTCAAGGTGAATTAACATAATAAAAATTGACAGTCATTGCCAGATAAATATTCCACAATAAATAGCTATGACAAAGAGAAACTGTATTTTTTAAAAGATGTCTAAATGGCTGAGCAAGAATAGTGAGTGGGAATAAAAAAAGAGTTATAGAAATTTCAACTTTCAGAAGCAATTTCAGATAAAAGCATTCACTTGAATTTTGGCACAGAATTTTGCTGGAAATTAACTGTAAAAGTGATTTAAGAAGAAAATATTGGTCAATATTAATTACTAAGCTTTCTGAAAAAAATCTATATATTGTCTTAGTTATTTTTCTCGTTGCTAAGACAAAATACCAAAGGCCCCAAAGTAAATGAGAAAAGGTTTATTCAGTTCACAGTTTACAGAGGCTTTTTTTCATAATCAGCTATCTCCAAGGCAGTGAGGAAGAAGGACATCACAGCGGAGGAAACAGTTCATGGCAAGCAGAAGGAAGATAAGTAGCAAGCTGCAAGCTACAAGTGATATGCACTAACACCTTCTCTGTCCCTTCTATCTTATCCAGACCACCTTAGGAGCAGGTAGCACTCACACTTCAGGTGAGGAAGCCCTACTATGAGCAGCTCACCATGAATCAATCCCAACATCAAATCAATGATCCGAGAAGCACACCTTAGATCCAGCAGGTGGGGCTGAAAAGCCCCACCTATGACCATGTGAGGCTTTTAGAGGATATCTAGATATAAACTATAACATGTAAAGATGGATAGATGATAGATAGATAGACAGATAGATAAATAGATGTTATACAACCCAAATGTTAGAAATGTGTTATAATTACAGCATAAAATTTACAAATAATAAGATATATAATACTTTTACTGAAATTCTTTTTCATTGTTTCACTGACATAAAACGCTTACTTTGTTTTTGCCAGAATGTTATATAACTAATCTGGCTTTGCAATTAACAAAGAAGTTTGATTCCAGAATTCATGTTGGTTGATATAAATATCAGCTGATTAATGATAGTGACATTAAAGTGGCAAACATATATATTGAAATTTCACTATTTATCAGAAGCCCCAAATGACTTCTTTACTCATAAAATAATATCTTTTGGTACCAAAATTTTTTCCACATTTATTCTATTCACAGCTATAGCTACAATTAGCAGCTATATATGCAAGTTAATTTAAATTAAAGTGAGATTATTTACATTTCCTTCATCACTACACAATGTAAAAAGTAAATCAGTGATGTAGACTGGGTTCAAGAGTAAGACAGAAGAGGAAATTTTGACAAAAAGATAATGCTTCTCTCTGAAGTAACCATCAAGACATCCTGCTAGTCATTTTACATGACAAAAGAGTAAAGACTGAAAGAATTGTCACTTTAAAGTCAGAAAAGTATTTAGTTAAGTTTAAATTTTTAAAAATTGACTCAAGAGTGTGAAATATAGAAAGACTTCACTATTTCTCTGAGGAAAACATCTGGGCCAAGCAAGGATGAAATTAATTAACAGAACTGTCACAAAAACTCCAAGAAAAGCAGTAAGACAGCCATCACTCAAAAACTAATAGTTTATTGGATTTTGAGGCCAACTTGTCCTAGGAGGTCCCCTGAAGCTGACATTTAAACACCTGCTCTTATTAATGTCACCAATAACCTTGAAGTTGCCAAATACAGTTGTCAACTTCCATCTTCCACTGACTTGATATTTCCTTTGACATCCATGTCTATTTCCTTCTTGAAACATCTCATGCTGTATTCAGTAATAACTTTCTTCCTCCTCCTCTTCCTTCTTCTGCTTCTATCTCCTGCTCCTTCTGTTTCTCCTCTTTCTCTTCCTCCTCCTATTCATTTTAGTTCATTTTTATTTTGTTTTCCTTCTGGCCTGGTATTTTCTCTGTGCTTTTATATTCATGCATTTTAACATCAAGGTTCTCCAAAGAGCTATAATCAACTTTCTTCTGTTCTCACATCATACATGCCATGATTCTCTGCAGCTCACATTTTATACCAGAGAGGTATCTAGAAAAATCTAGAGGCATTATTTTTTGATCAACCTTGGAGAACACCAATGACTTCCAGAGAGTAGAAGTCAGAGATGCTGCTAACCGTTCCACAATGGACAGAAGAGCGCCACCAACCACAACAAATACATCTACCCAGTGATAACAGTCATGATACAGTGTCCTTTCTGGATGCATTGATTATTGTCAGATCTCTACCTCCAGGCCTAAACTATGACTGACTAATGTTTTTCCCTATATCATCTACAATCTTCCATCTTGAGTCCTATAGATATCTCTCGCAGAGCATGCATAAAGCAAACTTTGCCATCCCCCAACTTCTGGCCTCTAATTTTGCCTTTCACACCAAAAATGGAACTAAGATCTACACTAATCTATCCTGTTTCTTTTACACCTAATGTGTGAACAGTTGCCAATTCCTACAGTTTGTGCCCAATGCAGGCATACCGATTGCCTAAGTTTTGATATTTATTCTCTTTTACTAAGAGCATCAACATTGGTTATTCTGTCTCCAGATTAAGCTCTTTTTAAATCAATCATCTAAACAGCATTCAAACAGCTCTTTCTAAAATGAAGACACAAATTTACTTCTCCTAAAAAAGTGTGGTGGCTTGGTAACCCTTCTACATGCAGTCACTTGAGGAAGATTCAAACATTTTGTGATGAGATACCTACCAAAGCCATGGCATTGATCTGCAGTTGCAAGCTAAATCCTGGAGTGTCTGAGAAATGTAACATCTACTCCTCATGCATTTGATCCTGATTTCCTTTATTTTATTTTCTCCACCTTTATTTGGATGACTCAATTTCACTCTCTCAACACTACTCAAATGAAACACCACTGGTTTTCTAACAGAGTACATTATTTTTAAATGATAATGTCTGGTTTGGTAAGAGTATGACTGAAAAAGCATTCTCATATGATATTGTCCTGTTATGAATTTTTAACAACCTTTTGAAGATAAGTGTTCATCAAAACTGTTAGTGTTCCTATTGTTTTGGAATTGTGAGTACCCCTTTTATATTTAAAGTTTACATAAATGTATTTGACAGGTGCTTTTTATAGTATTATTTGTTAAGGCATGAATATGGAATCATCTCAACACAATTACTGGAAGATATCTGTATTTTTAACAGATTTTATTTTTCTGATAATTCAGTCAGATACTCCAGATTCTACTCTAGGGTAAGTTATATGTATTTTATTAATTTTTACCTTTATATCTTTGTGTTTCTTTTCAGTGGCATATACAACTCTAAAGGTGTTAGTATAAAGTTCAAGCAGTATTTTTTTTTTTGGAATTCTATCCTATCTGAGTTCTTACTTCACTCTCAGAATATTTCAAGCATTGTTTCAGAATCACAAATATTAAATAGTATTGTAATCATTCATTTCCTTCTCTGTCTCCAAAACTAGTTTTAATTAAGCAACTTGGAAATAAGAGAGTTCTCAGGATAATAAGTTTAGTATATCTTCTCACATCACAATAGCCCTACATCCAATATGCAATTATATTAATAAGAAAGCACAACAAGTTGAATAATAAATATCAAACATTGCAATAACAGAACCAATGAAAAAAGCTACATAAAATATTCATACCTACATCTTTACACAACTTGGTAATGAAATCAGTGAATGCCAACAGGAAAGGTTTATAAACCTTGCAAACAGATGCTCAGGGCCAACTAAAATTTTTCTACCTGCAATTAATTGGGTCATTAAATGATTTCATAACCACATTTCATTATTATACAGGGCATCTGTGAAATCTGATTATAGGTTTGGCTAAAGAGTAAACATGCATAGCAAAGCACATAATGCCATTATTCTCAATGAATAATAAATATTAAAACTAATCATGGAGAGAATCTTTGTCGAAAATTCTAAATTATTTTTCCATAGGAACTCTTTAGGTATTATTCTATTGATTAAAGATTTTATGAAGCACCTTGAAAACATGGATCTGACTACTTTTGTGATTTCAAGTACTACATGCAATATAATGGCATATATTGTGTATAAACTCTAAGTTTTATAAGATATTTTTCAATTTCATTTTATAAAATATTGTTAACACTGGAATAATCAGATTAGTAGTGAAAAGGAGATCAGAGATGCATGTCTTTTGCCAGGGGAACAACATTTTAACAACAGCTACTATTTAACTTCATTTAAAATTAAAGTTTCTAAATAAGTCTGTACAGGTATCTACTCTTCCCTAAATAATTCAGAGGAATAGATTATTCATCAATGCAAGTGGATTCTCTGTAACATTGGGTGTATTTTGTTAGTCATTGTGTACTTGACGGAAATTATTAAACATTCCTTAGGAGTGGGTCTCAGAAGAATTAAGTTAGAATAAAGTCACAGAGTCAGAATAATTGAGGTGAACACTGCAAGTACATCACTGATGTACTCTAGGAGTGTGAAGCTGGTCTCAGATAATTCCATCTCAAAGACTAGAACTAAAGAACAGAATTTCTCCAAAGTCTATGCAGAACCAAAGAAGTAAAAATGATTCCATTTATAAAGATAGCTTTGGGAATAGTCTATGGGAAAAAGTGGTGAATTTAACAAAAGTCATTTATGAAAAAGCAGTAGCAGAAAAAAAGGTAAATGCTATAAATTACAAGAGATCAAGCCAATGTCCTACCATGGATAATCCATGGTATATCACCGCACTGCAGTGCTTAACCAGGTCAGTGTTTTACCTTCAGTTCTCAGTTCTAATGAAGAAAGGAATTTTTTTCAAATAAAATGCTCCATCACATCCCGATATGTCAAGTTAACATCTCCAATGAGGCATCTAGTCCTGCAGGATGTCCTCCTCTGTAGCCGGAAGTCGGGGAGCAATGAGAGGTGCATCCACATACTGTCCACGTGCACCAGTTCCAGTGCATCCCCTTCACTTCCGTTGTCCATAGCCTTCATTTTCTTCCTGGGATTCCTGTTCGGTAGATTTCAGCCTCTGAAGTCAGATGGAGACAGCAGAGCCGCATACAGATTATGTAAAGAGCTCCACAGTTATGCAAGGTCAAGTTCTTATAGTAAATCCTTTATTGCACATGTGTCTTGCAAACCTTCGTTTTCATTTTCAAACCAAAATAACCCATAGGCATTCTTTTTTTTTAAGGTTTTTTTGAGACAGGGTCTCACTTTGTGGCTCAGGCTGGCCCTGAGCTCAGCCTCCAACTCACATCACAATCCTCCTGCCTCTGCCTCCCGAGTGCTGGGATTACAGGCGTGAGCCACCACGCCCGGCACTGTGGTATGTGGTACTGGTTGCTGCAGTATTGTTATGTGGTTACCGGGGAATCGAACCCGGGCCCTTGAGCTTGCAAGACAGGCGCCGGAACCACTGAGCTAACTCCCCGGCCCCAACCCATAGGCATTCTTGACATATACAAACAACAGGGATAAACATAGGTTAAATGCACATGCAGACACACAGTCTTGATAACCCTAACAGGAGCCCTAACATGGCCATGGCAAAAATAGAAGAGACAGAGATGATACATTATTCTCACGGATTCTAAAGCAACTGGAAACATTTTTCTTTTTTTTTAGGTTTTTTGAGACAGGGTCTCACTTTGTAGTTCAGGCTGGCCCTCAGCTCAGCCTCCAATTCACATCACAGCAATCCTCCTGCCTCTGCCTCCCAAGTGCTGTGATTACAGTCATGAGCCACCACGCCCAGCACTGTGGTATGTGGTACTGATTGCTGCTGGGGTGAGTCTCCACTCCCAGTATTGTTATGTGGTCACCGAGATTGAACCCGGGTCCTTGCGTTTGCAAGACAGGTGCCGGAACCACTGAGCTATATCTCCAGCCCTGGAAATATATTTAAACCACTTGAAAATCAAGGAACAGTCACACACACTCAGAAAGGTGGAATTTCAGCACTTGTATCACACGATCATTTTATTTTTTTTAGCAATCATCCTTCCTGAATAATAATCCAATTTCAATTTTGTACGGTACAGTTCACTTTGTTTTAAACACAACTTAAGAGTAGAGCACATCAGGCTCATTTTTTACAGGTTTTTTCAGAATTACAGACTACCTAAGATTCTTCTACATTGTGAGTCATTTTTATCAGAGCTTGAATTCATTGATACATTTCTATTGTTTTTCAAATTTTAAATTGTCAGCTACTAACAAGTTTCTAAATTTTAGACATACATTTATATAACATATTATCCTCCCATTTATAAGTCAGTTGGTAGAGTCTGGCTATTTGGAGACTTTTTATAATGGGTAAAGTAGGGCATGGTCGTGACCTTTTAGTTACCCCTGAGAATATAAAAATTACACCCTAGCTGATATATTTGACATGACAAAATAATAAGTTGTCTTTAAAACTGTAGGATACCACATATATCAAAATAGGGTGAATGCAATACATACCAGTAGAGAAAATCACAAATCAAGAGCTCCCTGGGCCAACTTTGAGGAGAAACTACCAAAATACTCATCTCTTGGCTTTCTATCATACTCATAATGGTTTCCATGAACAGATAAATTATGATATAGCTCCTTTGCCTCTCCATTTAAAAGGAAGGCTGGTGTGAACACAGGCCACACATTTACAGAACAAAAGCCCATGTCTCAGTCACTAATGGTTCCCGTTCTGTATCCTGAGTGATCAGTGTTGCCCACCTGGGAGTAGATTTGACTTTAGGAAACTTTCTAGATTTTACTCAAAATTCTCTGGTTCTCTTGTGGACAAAATTTCCTTCAACATGTAAAAAATCAGAAAAGAAAGAAATGAATTTATTGTTTAACTGCCAATAAAACATAATAGAATTTCTCATAGTCTTACTAATCATCATTTTTCCTTGGCAAAATGTCAATGTAACATGTTTTCTTATCTTATTAAAAGTTTGCCAAGAATTGCGAATGACCTCAAATTTGACCCTGGATGCACTGTAAGGAGTCAGCCTGCTCCAGTTCGTGGAAGTGGAGCAAAGGCACAAGTCTCTGGCCATAGAAGGAAAGGACATTATGGCTTATAATACAGGCAAAGCTTGAGTCCCACCGAAGCGTTGATGCAGGGTGAGTTAAAAGTCCCTAGGGAGTATCCAGGGGGCCGCAAGTAGTGGCTGATTGACTTTGCATCATAGCTGAGGACCTCAAATTTAGGAAACCTTTATGGATTATGAAGAAACCTGATATGTGCTTTAGAAGTGATATTATCTCCACCTCCCAAGGCTATTTGCTATATTAATATTCTTGAAACTTGATTCAAAACAAAAACTGCCAGTTACTCTGTTCATGATATGAAAAATCACAAGAAACCCACAGAGGATTATCACCCAGAAATTTTTCAAAGTCATGAAAGCCAAGTATTTGGCTAACTTTTACCACAAAGTGAAATTTAAAATAGTAAAGGAAAGAAAGATTCTGTCTTGCAGATGTAGGGTCTCTTGAGAATGCAGCCTCTGGGTCTTGACCTCACATGATGGAGAGAGCAAATAAGTTTCCTTGCATTTATTTTATGAACAATTATCTCATTCATGACACTTCCATCTAATTACCTCCTGATGTCACTACCTCCAGTAGCAGAAAAGTAAGATTCTGCCTCAAATTAGGTAAATTTAAAGTAAAGACACACATTACTAAAGATAATAGATGATAGATACATAGATAGATACATAGATAGATAGATAGGTTGATAGACAGATACAGTGGTATCTTGATTTATGAACTCTGTCAGTTCCCAAGGGCTGCTTATATTTCAAGTTTGTGGAAAATCAATACAGCTATACACACTATAGATAACAAGAAGCAGATGGGTCTTCCATTAATTTAATTAACCCAAGTTGTTCATAGGTCAAGCCAGTCATAACTTGAGGATCTACTGCAAAATAGACAGATAGACAGATGATAGATAGATAGATAGATGATAGAAAAATAGATGATAGATAGATAGATAGATAGATACATAATGACATACATGAATACATACATACTTACATACATAAACAGGTAGAAGAAAGAAATTCCATATTAATACAAAGCAACCACTGAGCACTGACTGAGGGCTTATTCCTATGCTAGGATTTGGAGGCAGAATGAGGAAAGACACTGAGTTAGGAAATGTAATTTCTATTAATAAAGGGCTCAATCTTTTTATGTCAACAGACAAAATCATATTTACTTTTCAGACTATGATTGCACACAAACAGAATGATTGAACTTAATATTCAGGGAAAGATAAAGTTGTTTCAAGTAAAGATAAGCTGGGATAGTATTTTTTTTAAATTATCTTTATTGGTACATTAAATATACACATCATGATTGCACTCCATAATGGGGATTTGTACCAGTATAAGACACAACTTAATTCTCATTTTTTCCCAGGGATAGTATTTTTTAATTATCCGAAAATAAATAAGTTTGCTTTCCAACAAGATACTTACACATTATGAGACTTAAATCTTAACTCCCTTTTATGTTGCTATTTTTCAAAATACTTGGTTTGTGGATATTTAAAACATCTCCAGTTCTTCTAAGTATAAAATGATGTTGAAAATGTGCCAATTGTATATGCAAAGCATCTAAAAATTTCATAATCACAGATGGGAATAGAGTTCCTGTCCTGACACAGACACATCTCTGAGGCTACCAGAACCAAGAGCTGTAGATGTAGACTTCTACCTTTAAGGTGATACAAAGACAGTACAGTCGACTGGAATGCAATGAAGACCAAGAATCACACTTAACTGTTACTAATGTCTGAGAAACCAAGAAGGAAAGAAAGCATAATATTTACATCCACTCAATAAGAAATCATTTTCGCCTGAGCCTTGTGATCTGACAAACTGATCAGCCCATTTCCAAGAGGAGGGCACCTGGTTCTATTTTACCTTTGACGATATTCTCTTAGTTAACAGATCAAGACAATTTACAGTCCTTTTCCTTATCATCTAAACTATCACCTTAAGCAGAATGATCTCTCTGAATTCAGCCATTACAAGAATCTCTCTGGATTCTGATGATTCCATTGATTGCTCTCTAAAGATCCAAGTGTAAATTGAGAAACCATCCATACCATATCTCCACTAACATGTGAATGAACAATTTTGTCCCATAACTGAATACTACAAACTGAAATTGAACTTTGAATTTTTTAAAGTTGAATACCTTTCAAAATTGGTATATTTCATTTCAAACTTTATAAAAGCAAAAATTTTCTAATAAGTTTTCTACCTATGTGCTTAAAGGCAATGACACAGTCAATGAAATTAATTATTTAAAATAAAATCCAGCAGCTATATTACTTCCCATAGTGTTTCTTAAAAGGAAAAGATTATTATAGTTCAGAGTCTTTTACATACATATATGTATTCTTAAGTTAAAGAATATATGAAAAATCAGTATATTGGGAAGAATTTTCTTCCGGTTCAGGAAACAAAAGAAAAATTTCTTGATTTGCTTTTAATCTTCAGGCAATGAGGTTTTATCTAAGTCATTTCAGCAGCACTTCTGTGGAACTTTATAATATTAAAGAAAAGATGCCTGAAGCCCTGTGTAGGCAACACTGGCCTTAAGCTGTTCTCCAGGATTCAGCAGGGTCTAGACCTTCTGGTGACTGGCAATTGGGAAAAAACCTCTGTGATTGGCAGGAGACAGTGGTGCCCTCCAGGGTGACTCTTTGCCTGCTGACCCTAAAAGTCATACCACTCTTCTTGCTACTTCTTTTCCCAAACTTTCATTAGTAAATCTGTCTTGTTGCGCTTACTGGAGCCATCAAACACATCATTCAAGTTCCCAGATTGGAGAAAAATTCAGTTTTCAACACCTGCGATCCAAAAACTGAAACTGAGTTATGAAGACAGGTCAAGTTCCCCAAGTAAAATCTCACACTGCACCCTCACCTCCATACCTATCTTTTTTCCCTTATATTTTTCCTAATGTGAGATGTCTTTAGGGCATGTTGATTAGTCAAGAAAGAAAAATCTAAAACATTATTTTAATGTCAATTATTTCTCCCCAAAGCAATACAAAATTTAGGCTTTGAAACATGCTCATTCTACATCATGAAGTAGCCTAACTACTAAAACTTGCTGCTTCAAAACACTTTTTTGAAAAAAGGCTTATGGTTAATTCATTAATTTTATATAATGTTATTCCAAAACATTGTGAAATGCTAATTTTTATGCACACTGGCAGTGCTAAGTAGAAATTGGAAAATAATAAAGAAAATGACTAATAGATAAGGTCATGGAACTAATTAGTAAAAATCCACATTTACCAAACATTAGCAAGGAGGCAAACACATTTTCCGTAGAGTGACTCAGTAGGATCTTCAGTAAAAGGCCAAAATCTATAAATACAAAGAAATTCCCAAAACTTATTATATTTGTTTTTCTAAAGCATCACTATGTGAAAACTAAAAAGTTCCTGTAAAACTTAAAAATCTGCCTTTGCCAAGAAATGTTCCCTCAGTGCCCAGAATTCTCTGCAATCCTTTCCTCTCCTCAGGCGGCTCCTGTCCTCCAGTGATACCAGGTGCTGCTTTTGGCCTCCACTTCTCCACGGACCATGTCCATCCTGCTCTTGCTCTAACCAATGACACTTTGTAGCTCATCACCACTTTACACCATCTTCTCCAGTATTTGTGAGCCACAAGTGCAGAAGGAGTTCGTCTAGGTGGTCCTACCATGGAGTGTCCTCGGAGTGTCCTTGTGGAGCCTGGTTTTATTTCAAGACCACTAAGGGTGTCAGTGTATTTGTTCAAAGAAGCAAGTGGAAGCTAAATGTTCCTCCACAATCTACCCTTGACAATAATGCTGTGTTCTTTCCCTGTACACATTTACTCAGCTAGGTACTAGGATGGCCCAGGTCAAAGAGAAGGGATGCAGGCTGCTCCATATCACACAATATTTGTGCAGCACTATGAAGAGTGAGGCCCAGGGCCTGTCTTGGCAAACATACTTTGATTTTAACTGAAATACTTAGCTTGAATAATATTTTTCAGTTTATTTCTATCTCATTTCTCCCTTCTATCCTCACTTCCCCAAAACATCCCTCAAATTTCTTGATCATAATTTATTAAATAACCACTGCCTCACAGGAACTATTGAATATACCCGTGCACTATCCACATAGTAGTGCTTGACCATGTGCCTTACTTGACCATTAGGAACTTGGAAATGATGCAAACAGTGTGACTGTGTGGTTTGCCTTGGAACTTAAAGCAAGATCTTGACCCATAGCACCGCTGCAGAGCCATGGAACGCAAAGATCTTGCTCCAGTAATGTGTGCACCTTTAGCCTGAGATCTGGAACAAACATGGAGCTGATCTGAACCCACACAAAACCTGGAGCTAAGCCCAGTTGACAGAAATTTAAATCAGACTCAACCATCCAAGCTAAGCTTGGCTCAGTCAAACCACAATCCATAAGTATTTATGCATGCAAACCGCTGAATTTGGGGCAGTTTTCTATGTGGTATTGTTTTGGCAGCAACACACTGATGTATATCCTCTTGATTCATTTAGGCACGTACCCAAGTTGTACTCAAGATGAGTATCTGGATAGGGTTAGAGTTAGTATTAGGAGTAGGGATACGGATAGTGTTAGGAAGGGAGTACTGTGCTGCAGGGTACCAGGATAGCATTACAGTAAAGGTCAGAGTTAGACTTAGGGATGGTGTTTCTGTGCACACACTTCTCTATTGAATCACTTTCAAAGTTAAGTTGAAGTTAATGTTTACGCACATGGATAGTGTTGGTGTACATATATCTGAGTATTAAACTGCAAGGCCAAGGTTAGGGTTAGAGTTAGGTTCAGGGCTAGTGTTAATATGAGGATTAATGTATGTGAGAGCTTTGATATGCGAGTATCTGAGGAAAGAGACTCAGTGTGTACAGATAGAATTATCTTTTGAGATTGTGTTAGGACTAGTGTTGTAGGGCAAGTATCCAAGAATTGAGGTATAGTGCACCTGGATAGGGTTAAAGTTAAGTTTAGTGATAGTGTTGCAATGTTAGTACTGGGGACTGGGGTATCAGTTACCAGAAAAGTGTTAGGTTAATAGGTAGGTTAGTGACAGCAATAAAATTGGGGTAAACATACTCAATTATTTCTGAGCAATTCAGGGATAGGTTTAGGATTAGAATTAGGGACTGAGTTAATTTTTATGTGCAAGTACCTGAGTAACAGGGTACTACATTAGCATTTTGCAAAAGGTAAAGGCAGTAGGGATTTACCAGCATATACATATTCAAACTGTCTTTTTCTTTACTTAATAAAATAATTACCTGTTTCTATTTTGCAGATTGTTATAATTTATAGTTTTCATTAGATCAGTACTCAATTATTCTGAAGGAAATTTCAGGATTATTTTCATAGTCTAATTGGAAAATATAGTCATTATTTTAAAAGTTTGAAGTCAGAAATATCTTTCTACTAGATCAGAAAAAAATGCATTGATCTTACTTAAGTTAACTCACTTAAGTATATCTGATTTACAAAATTCAGCAGAAAAAATTGGGAACTGCAAAATAAAAGGCCAAAGTTATGATGTTAATTTTGTTAAGCAGTAAGGAAAGCCCAGAAAATCATCAAATTTTTTTTTTACTTAAAAGAGAGCTATAGTAATAAAGATAGATGACTAACTTTATAAGTGGATTCAGTGTCAATTTTATTTTTTAATATCCTGTAGTTTTAAGAAATACTTTTGTAAAAATATAAGAAAACCATTCTTACAGCATTAGACTCAGGAAGACTTAATTTAGTTCAAGATAGAATTTGATGTTTGTACAAATCCCCTATACAATAAAAGAAGCAAATGACTCAAAAGTAATTTCCTTGTAATTCTTTAAATGCATCTCTCTGCTCACTGGAACAACTCAAACCATTCAGTGTAAACTTATTACAGCTAAGGCTGATTATTATTCAAAAACAAATCTCTCTAGTATAACTTTGAGGAAAGATATTCAATGCCTCCTATCAATCATCAATCACATAATAAGTGAAATTCATTATTCCATTAGTCTAAGAGATCTAGATGAAATTCATTTGATAAATCTTAATGAATAATAACAACCTCTCTGCTTAGAAAATATTAGAAACAGGAGCTTCATAAAATATATTTAAGTCACTCTACAATAGTGTTATTGTCTTTTTAATTTACATGTAATGATTAACATAACAATTATCTAATATCTAAAATGGATATTATTCACAAATAATTTCCTACAAAAATTATCAAGATGGATGCACCTTGAGACCATAACATTAAGTAAAATAAACCAGATGCACAAGCTTAAATATTGCATGATGTCATATATGTGAAACTTAAAATGTAAATAAAGAACAATTTAAAAGATAATAGGATATAGGGAGTTAGATCTTTTGCAACAGAGGAGCCCAACAGTTGGAGGGAGAGGGAAAGTGGAAAGGGAAAGGGCAGGTAGGGGAAGTAAAGAAGGAAAAGAAAAAATTGATAGTAAAAAGAAAGTAAACAAAGCTTATGTAGATAGAGGTGAAGGCATATAGGAAGGGCAGAGAAAGGGGAAAATACGAGCAACAAGATGTATCATCTACAGGTACAAATTCTCAATGTTGAAAGTGACCATAATTTATATATAAAATGTACCAATGAAATCAATTTTTTAAAAGAACAGAAAATATAAATAGTTTTCACAAGAGGCAATTACAAAAATTTCCTAGCACATAAAGATCAATCTCAACTACTAAAAATTAAATAAAATTTTAAAAAAAGGAAAAGGGTTGAAAAAAGAATTAACATGTGTTATGTACATATACCAAAGAGTACTACATTATTGTGTACTACAGATATGCACTAATAAAAAAATTAAATTTTAAAATATAAATAAACCTTTTTACAATTAATACTTCATAAAATATGTAATCTTATGATTGTTTTAATTTTATTGAGCCAAAAGTAGGACCACATTAACTTGTGTGTAGTCATATGTAAACATATACACTCACTTACTTTACAAGGTATTATGTGAAGACTAGATTTCAGAAAGTTAAGATCCAGTGATAAATTGTAATGACATACAATCTTAAGAAGAAAGAGATACTAGGTCATAAGAACATCTTAGAATTACCTTGATAACAAAATCTTAAAATTAATAAAAAGAGGAAAGTCTGCCTTGTACCCTATGAAATGACAACTAACTTCAGAATATGCTATTCTTGCTGATGTAGTTACCCAAACAGAAACATAGTTCTCTGTGTGATTCCCATTCACCTGTCACCTTCTCTTGAACTAGTTGGGCCTTGAACTCTGTCTTAGGAGGATGGTAGAATGCCTCTCTTTGATCTTTACCCATCCCTTAAAACAATCTGGACCTTTTCTCAAGTCATTGTGGTACTTGTTTATCTTGGTTAGGTAAAATATAAAACATATTGAAGCATTTAAATATTAACTAGAAGTTAAACTCTTATTAGTCTTACCAGTATTTTTATTAGAAGTATGAGTAGACTTACTTGATTAAATATTTTCATAGAACTGATAGGCTAGTTAAAAAGTTGCATATGGTCTTAGTGGTCTGTTCTTGTGGCATAAACCCCCATGAATTTTAATCTAATGCTTCTGAAAAATGTGAGTTTTTTTTTCTGGAATTCAATTATTGCATTATAGCAGGAGTATGTACAAAGCACACAGATGATCATTGGTTATCTTCTTCTACCATCGCTAGCCTAAAATAATCCATTTCTGCCAAGTATTCACACACAAACATAGGTACATAACTTACACATGTTATGTTCATTCTGTTGTTGCACTTGATGACTACAGTCCCAGCTGAAAAATGTTCAGTTAGGAACGAGAAATCCATTGGCAGTTGGACTAGAGGTTATGTGTGTTACACTGTGACAGAAAATGTATGTACCCCTTGGTCCATGTGCTTTGCAAGGACCGTGTTTAAGGACAAAAGTTTATTCAGTTAATTACTACATGTAAAAATGACAAGTGCATTATACATAGCTTCTACTTAAATAATCAAGTTGCTCTTTTATAAGCCATACGTATGCAGTGTTGTGTGCTAAAGGATATAATCAGCTAAAACAAATTGATGGTAACAACTGAACTGCATGTGAACATGAATGTGAGCTGCTCAGATATATCATCCTGAAAACTAATGGTGTCCCTTTTGCCCTACACTTAGTCCCAAGTGTGCATGAACTACCCTACCTAAGAGTAAGTGTGACAAAAATGAAGAATGAGAGAAATAGTAGGTTTAATTAAATCACAGTTAAAATATCCTACATTTTAACACACTGTCAGAACTCATCCAGAGGAATGCATTAAATGTCTCTGGTGAGATTCAGCTCATACATCTTATGCCATTACTAGCTTAAGGCTGGTAACCCATTGAAATGTAATTAAATGATGATTGGTGTTCTCAGACAGAGGATTTTTCAAATGTCCTTACATCTTTATGTAATATCATAAAAAAGAGGAAAAAGAAGCAAATTCAAGATTAATTGATTTTGCTTTAGTTTTATTATGAAATTCAAAGGAATATTTTAAATGAAAAAAATCTTTATTTGCAATAGCATAGAGACTTAGCCCCAAATAAATCATTTCTATGCCGTTCCAAAAAGGAAGAAAAAAATATTAATTTCTCAGTGCAGAACTAAAGCCTGTTTCCACTATTATACCAGAAGCCAAACTTTAAAGCCCCATGTAAAGTTGAAGCAAAGAAAGGTTTCAACTATCCAATTTAATCTAACCAGAGTTCTGAAAAATAAAATTGATCTGATTGCTATGCACAGGCCTTAATGTTTTGTGAACTCTTTTCAGGCATACATAAGCATGTGTTGGTATCACTCCATTGCTGTGGAAATCAGGATTCTAAAGCTTGATTGCAAATCTAAGAAATTGTTGTCACGTCACAAGGCACGCAAGGCACAGAATCAAAAATTCACTGAATATTTCCACACTGATAAGCTATGTGACTCAGTGGGGCACTTTTTCCTCTCTGACAGTACTTAAACTTTTGTGTCTTAAATTACTCATGTTTCAAATGACGGAAGTGAATCCATGAGTTTTTCTGCTCATTGACCGAATTTCGTAAAAAAAAATAATGTCTATAATGTCTAAAATATGTCTGTTCTCACAATATATGAATTAATGTTTCCTATGAAGCTGTCCCGCTTAGAAAACTTTAGAATTTCAGAGACTCCGAGGAGTCCCTGAATCTATTTTCAAGCAACATAATTTATTAGATTAGAAAGAACATTTAAGAACTCTCATCTCCAAAGGCTGTCTTGGGTAGCCAATTGGTAAAATATACATGTTTTCAAGTATAAATTATGTCATTGTGTGCCATAAATATTAGTAATACTAGTATATATAAAATACTTTGGGGAAAAGTTTTCATAATTAACAATCACCTCTACTTTGGCTTTCTCCCCAAGCCCTAGAAGTAAAGTAGAAGTAAAATTTGAAAAATCCTTAAACCACAAAGATAATTGTAAAGATGAGGACAACAATAACATGTTGGAAGTAAAGAAGAACAGGGGGCTAGAGGTATATGACTTAGAAAATCTAAGTAAAATTAACCCAAAGGTGGCAGCATGAAAAGTCAATTAAAAAATCTTAATTAATTTCATGAAGTTCCAAAAAGTCTTAGAATTAAGTCAAGCATTATGAGTTTATATAAATAAGAACACATGTGACTAAAACTAGAAGGATATTTTTAAAGATGCTGTAAGGGGCAAAATGATTTCTTGCAATGATCTATTCTGGCAAATTACTGATAAACAGCAAAACAGTAAACTAAAAAAGCTAAAAGTAGTATTGGGGAGAGAAAAATGTGGTTGATCTCTGAAAATGTCATAAATCTAATGATACTATGTTTGAAACTAAAATTTTAATTGTAAAATTAATATTTCTAAATATACATAGAAGTTTTAATATGTTTCAATATAGTAATTAGGCCTGTACCACTGGAAATTTTGAGTGCACTTAAAGAAAAAATAAAAGTAGTAAAACCAATCAGAAGATCAGGAGGAGGCTGATATGGATGTTGGTGGACCTCAAGTGTATTTTATTGTCATCAGATGAACAAGGTGTTGCAGCGGGGTAGCCCTAGCTGTGATCGAAGTGGTTATAACAAGAGACAAAGAAGAAACCCAAGTAAAACAGAATTGCCCCTAACGAGGGTAAAATCATCACAGCTCATGAGAAGAATAGGATCCTCCTCTCGCAGCCTCGACACTGTTAGATACTTCGAATCCATGGAGATTGATCTCAATAAACAGCTCTTTCTGTTTCTGTCAGTCATTCCAAGACCCTGGCCACTCCAGCCACTTCTGCTCTTCTGCACTGCAAGGGCTCTGTGGATCATCTCCACACAGCCTCCTGCACTCTGCTCCCTTTTCCCCCTAACACTTCCATCCCTTCAAAGTGCTCTTTAGAACTGATGGCTCAGAAACTCACCTATCTGAACTTAGTCAGGATTTTATCACTACAAGAACTTGAAAGCCTTCCATCACTTCTACTGTTAAGATCTTATTTTGACCTCCATTCTTTTGTGGGCAAATCCAGATAAGCCCTTTGGAGGTTGTGCAGTGACTTTGCCACAAGCCAGCAGCCTTCTTGCCATCAGGTCCAGACCAGAAGCCCACGAGACCCCCATACCTGTGTGGGAGAGTCTGGGTGAGCACTGTGGAGTCTTGCGGGCCAGCAGAAGAGAACTGAGAAAAATTCAAAAACCCAGATACAAAGATCATCACCACAGGGGAATGCAGGGAGAAGGAAATGGAACAAACTGAAGCTCAATCACTAGGACTCACTGAGATGGTAACAAAACATATCCAGTAAAATGGAAATCAGAACTTCTCTCTGAAATGAAAATGGAGATACTGTCCACAGTGAAAGATATGATTAAAGAAGAGATCCAAAGCATGATAGAATCTGAGATAGCAAAAGCAATGGAACCTTTTAAACAGCTTCAAACAGTGTTCTAGGTGATTACAAATGAGAGCAAAACTTTGTGAACTAGGATGAATGAAGCTGAGGACCAAATTTCAGAACTAGAGGACAGGATCACAGCCAACAGGAAAGAAATAATCTGTGGAAAATGGCAAGGGACCATAAGAAATCCAGTGATTGGAGTCACTGAGGAAGCAGGAGATAGTACAACAGACATTTAAAAAAAAAAAAAAACTGTTCAGATATAATGGCAGAAAAATTCACAGGAAAAGGAAAAGAACTGGACATACAGATAAATGAGTCATATTGAACTCCTAAAGGTCATTGTATAAAAAAATCTACACTTAGGCACATAATTATCAAGGTTCCAGACATCCAACAAAAGAACAAAACACTGAAAGCAGTTAAAGAAAAAGGGAAGCCCATCAGGATCACAGCAGACTTTTCAATGCAAATGCTCAATGCAAGGAGATCCTGGAGTAAAGTGTTTCAAGTCTTGAAGGAAAACAACCTGCAACCTAGACTGATGTACCCAATGAAACTGTTTTTCAAAATTGATGGGGAGATATTCCCATGACAAAGAATACCTGAAAAACTTCACAAATACAAAACCCGCACTCCAAAAAATTCTAAAGCATATCTTGGAAAGAAACAATGAAGCTCTTAAGATCTCACTTTGTTGATTATAATTTCTTTTTTTTATCTTTCTGTGCCTCCTCTCATTGCCTCTCCCATTGCACTCTTGGCCTGGTGATACCCCCAGGTCCTTTAGTCTATCAGTCATCTGCTGTCTCTCAAGCTACAAATGCCCTCAGCCCCTCCCAGCCATCTTAAACTCCATGATTAATTATTATAATCTTAATGCTAGCTACCAGCCAATCTATTTGTCATGTGCTGCTTTGATTCCTCTCAAAATCATAGCTTTAGTTACAAATTCTTATTTGTCATATTAAAACCCAGACAGCTGTGTGCTAAAAAAAAACAAAACAAAACAAAACAAAAAGAATCCATAACCACCCCAGCTAATTTCTCTTTTAACCTATGAACACAAACATCTGTGAATTCTTAATGCTGACCTAATCGTCCCAAATATCTATCACCATGTATCAACCCAACTCCCACTCTTCTGGAATAATATACATATTTCTTCTCTGTCAGCCCAAATCACCCCCTTCAGTTTGCTCAATCTTCACGAGAGTAACTTTGAAGTGATTTGGGTGAACACTTGATAGGAAATAGTGAAAAGAAGACTACAGAGACAGTAGATTTAGGTATCAATATAAAAAATATTGTTGAAAAGGAGAGATGATATGCTACAGGAAATTCTAAGGATATATGGTCATAAAAGGAGAAAAATTGCAGCATGATTATATGTTTATAGCAGTGAACTGGTACAGAAAAAAAACAACTGATCAATTAGAATTGAGAACATAGAATTCCTAATATCATCTGTTCAAATATGAAAGAGTGTGAAGCTCAATGCACAAATTAAGAGCTCACCTCTTCCTTCCTTTCTTTTTTTCCCTTCTTTTCTATCTACAATACATTACTATATGACTAGGAATATGTGTACTGATTATGTTGCTAGAGATCAATATTAAATAGAAGTATTTATATCCACTGCATTCTTTCTAATATCTCTCCACTAGATATCCCCACATTTCTATTGACCTTAATGACTTATACTAAAGTCAACCCAGTCTAATATTTAAGTATCATCTACCACTAATAATCCAAAATGTGTAGCTCTTCCCCAGGTCTGTCTCCTGGGCTTCAAATAGACCTCCTGCCATAAACTTGAACTTTGCACTTAGATTTCTCACAGTAACTCATATTCAACATGTACTAAATTGTTGTTACTTACTAACCTAGTAAAGAGAAATTCCACATTCTGGAGGTTTTTTTTAAATATATATTTTTTTTATTTAGTATTAACTTTATTCTTTTGTTTAATACCCCCAGAGTTTATTGTGTTAATCTTAACACATTCATGATTTTCACAATTACTGTCTCTGTAACCCTCCTTTCTTTTCAATTTGCTACTAAGATTCTGCAGCAGTCTCTCTGATTCCCCACTGCCAAACCTTCTACATTCCATGCTTCATATTACGGCCTTATGGATTCCAACAGTAGACCATATTATTTCTCAAAACCCAGTTATTGTTTGTCATAACCAGAAACATAAAAATAGTAATTATAATGGTCTAAAGGAACTCCTTAACCTCTCTGGATCCTTCTCTTTCTTGATATGTTTCTGATCACTACTAACTCCTGCTGCTTATTAAAGACAAGATTGTTGTTGCTATCTGTTCACACTGGCTGCACCACTCTTGGGCTATTGTCCACTTGACTAGCTCTTTGATCTATAAGAAACTTCCCTCCCAATAGTACCTGCTAAGAAGATCTTTCCTGACTGTCTTACATAAATTCTCACTCAGAATTCTATATCCAGTTCAGAAACTCATGTCAAAATTTTTCTTATTCATTCAAGTGTTTCCCTTTCTAGCATACAAAATAGTTTGCTTGTGTGTGCCTAAGCCTTGTGCTTATTTGATGTCTTTGTCATTCATTGAGTTTTTCTCACTGCTAGTATATAAGCCTTACATGGAATTAAATATTTTTAGCATCCCAGAGCACTTCCTAGCAGTAGATACTCCAAAAGTAATTTCCTATAGGAGAAATTAATATTACAATAATATAATTTAATAAAATGAAATGTGCAAAATGTGTACGGTTTAAGAAATATTACTAGAAATTTTAATAAATTAAATGTTTATGCATAGGCTTTATATAAGAAATATAGGATAAAAGACCCTTCAAATCCCAGTCCATCCACAGAGAAACCATTAACAGCAGGAATCAAGAGCAAATTAATAAATTAAAACCTGAAGTCTAGATATGTCTCTAAACTTTTCTTAATACTACATAACAGATTTCCTACTGGATTTATTAACTGCTCTGAAACCATTATGATTAAATATAAACAACAAAGTTAATCATATCTTTGTTACAATTCTATGGTAAGGGATGGTTTTTACATATTTCATGTAAAGAGTTTAGGTGACATTAAAGTGATTTTTTTTATTGTAGTGGAAAATCAGTATGTAATTTAAATTCAAAATACCTAAGAGAGTAATTATTTTAGAATCAGTTTTAAATTGAAATTCTACTGGGCTTGTAAAAAGTTCTTAAAAGAAAATCCTTGAAAAGGATACATTTAACTTTTTAAATTTCCAAGAATTTTCTCAAAATATGGGAATTTTTGTTTTAAGTGAGAAAATGAACACCCATTAAAAGGAGTTTTAGATGCATTAAAATTATAGATGATTTTTGATATATTAACATACATGAAAGTATTTTGTAAAACTTCTTTTAATGTATCCATTAAAATGTATTAGATTTACTCAGAGAACAATGAGATATGTAGTGGGACATAAAAGCCTAATAATGAATCAGAGTTTTAGAGCTTTGAATTTCAAATTTTATAAATGGAATGTAAAA
>PVIR01007394.1:0-38723 GCA_004026965.1 Petromus typicus
AAGAAGATGTCCAGCTAGCTTGGCGAGACATGATCAAAAGCAGGGTTGTAGTGAGCAGCCTCACCTCTGACTACTGGGCCATTCAAGGCCTACACTCAGACTGAGCCGGAAGTGTTCTGTGAGGGCAGAGCAGGAGTTCTTCTGGGGGACAGGCTAGAGATGCTGTCTGTCTGTCCCTGTCCAAGCCCAGCAACTGGGGCCTGATTCCTGAGGTCTGGCTGGAAGGAGGTCAATCGGACTCACCTGTAGAACCCAGTGCCTTACACGGGGCCTGGCATGCAGCAGGCGCTCAGCAAGCATGTGCAGCATTATGGATGGGTCCCAGGATGACCTTGGTGGATGCTGGCCTTGGTTGCTTGTGTGTGTGTGTGTGTGCATGCACACACATGTGCACAACTGGGGATTGAATCCAGGGTCTCCTGCATGCTAACCATGAGTTCTATGCCAAGCTGCACTCCAGCCCCGGTACCTAGCATTTTAATGACATCATGACACCCATTATTAACAGAACTGTGTCCTACTCCAGTCAGCAGCAGCAGCAGCAGCAGCACATTTTGTGTAACGTGCCATTTCACCTTCACAGTAGCCCTCTGTAGAAGCGACTGCACTGGCCCCATTGTATGGATTATACCGCTGAGGCTCTGGAGAGGCAAAGTGACTTGTGCACAGCTCCACAGTGAGCTTTCCCACTGCGGTCTGTCTGCCCTCAGATTCTAGACTCTAAACTGAACTCAGAGATGGCCAGTGCCCCAGTTTCCTCAGCTTCACCCTGTTGAAGCCTGTTGGAGAGGCAGGGTCTGGAGGACCAGGCCATGGGCCTAAGACCTCTGGGCCGAATCCAGCAGGCACAGTCTTAACTGGGCACGCTGGGTAATTCTAACTCAGCGCTGGGTAACTCAGGTGTGAGTAGGGCCCCTCTGGAACACCACGTTATGCCACCCGTTCAACATTCACAGCCCCTTGAGAGGGCTGGAATTCCAGGCGGAATCCTTAGCATTATCCTGTTTTCTGTACCACGGATTAAGACTGAAAACCATGTCTTTAGATTCCAAAGCCCTTTCTTTGCACGGAATCCGTCTGTCCATCTAGAAAACGAGTGATTGGAACAAAAGGCTCTTTCAAGGAGAGGAAAAGTCCAGGGTCAGGCCCGCTCGGCTCCCCGCGGCACCGGCCCCTAGGCTCTGGCCGTGGTGCTGAAGCGCGCCCCAGAGAGAGGTCGGGGTGGGAGCCTGTGTCCCTTAGCGGCACCGGGTCTTCCGGACAGTCCGTCCCCGGCCTCACTCACAAGAAGCAGGAACCCTGGTAACTCAGCACCAGGCAGGATTTCCACCACCCCCGCCCCCGCTCCTTGGGCCGGAGAAGGGTTTCAGGGGCGCCGGGTTTGTGCTACAGGGACAAGCGCGGCGGACGGGAGGGGCGAGTGGGGCCGGTCTGAGGGGACGCGCCAACTCCTTCCGAGCACCTCCGGCCGGGGGAAGGGGCACGGCTGGGACGGACATTCCCAGTCCAGCCCGGGAAGGCCCAGCCGGGACAGAGGGGCAGGAGCTGTGCCCGGGGGCTGCCGCTCGGACGAGGAGCGCTTCCCCTGGCTCGGCGGCACCCCTGTCCGGCTTCCCAGCAGCGTCCCTTCCCTTGTCTTTGTCTCTCTTCCAAGCCCCCCACGCACCGGCGCTTCCTGGGAGGGAGCAGGCGGAATGGACGCTCCCAGAACAGGGTGCTCTGCCCGGAGGCCCAAGCGGGGCCAGTCCGACCCTCCCCGTCCCCGCCCCGGCCCCGGCCCCGGCCCTAGCCCCGGCCCCGTCCCCAGCCCCAGCCCCGGCCCCGTCCCGGCCCCGGCCTGCGCGCGGCGGCTCTACCTTCTGCGAGCTGAAGGACTGGGTCCAGTGGTACAGAACCAGGCTCTCCTTGGGCCAATGGGCGGGGCTGGCAGCCTCGGGCGCGTCGGGGGCCTCGGCCGGCTTCGTCGCATCGCTCTCCAGCGCCGAGATGGGCCACCAGCTGCAGTTAGTGGGGGTCAGGTTGTTGGGGGTCGCCATGGCGGCCGCGATCCGAGGAGGAAGGAGGCGGCTCCGGCGGCGGCGGCTCTCTCGCCAGCATCACATGGCCTCGCCGAGCCTGTCCCTCTCCTTCCCTCCCCCCTTCCCCGCGAATGTCATTACTCACTGGGCGGTGGGGGAGGGGGCGAGGGGATCCCGGCGCTCCGCGCTCCTCCCACCCGGCCGCTCCGTCCTCGCTGCGGGCTCCCGGCGCCGGACGCTGGGCGCAGGGAGTGGGCCGCGCCCCCCACAGCGCCGCCCGCTCCCCTGCCGCGAACTCCACCGTTACCAACACACGGGCGCCTCTCTGTCTTCTGAGGAAACACCTCCTAGGATGACAGAAATCACAGGGACCAGGCCCTTTCAGACCCTAGTGTCGGAAATGTCTGGCTCTCTTTGAGGTTGTCACGATCTTTCTTCTAAAGGGCTTCAAAAGATACAAGCCAGCCTTTATTTAATAAGCTCAAGGCACACACTGTGTGCCCAGGCCCTCTCCGTAGGCTCTACAGCGCTCAACCCATTCAGCCTGCATTTTACCGAAGAGGAAACTCAGGCACAGAGACCAGCTGACCTTACCCAAGGTCAGCGAGCCACTACATGGGGGAGTCAGATGTAAACCTTCGCGCTTGCCCTAGAATCTGTTTGTGCAGCCATAAGGTCCTGACGCGATGATAATGTCAACAGCAGCACAGCACGAGCGTTTCTCTGCTAGAGCAATCTCCATGGCTCATCTCATTTTATCTGCATGGTAATCACTTACCCCGATGGGGATATGAAACCCAGAGACGTTGACTGGTCCAAGGTCACAGCTTTGCACAGGAGACTGCAAAACAAAGGGACCCATAGGAAGCTGATAGTGTCTTTGCCTTGCAGTTATCCTAAAAATTCTTGGGAACTTTACATGAAGTTCCTTAGCACACCCAAACTTCACTTACTAAAACCTCATGTTTTCATTTACAATTGAGCGAGTACAGTTCTTGGGACAATAGAGGAAAAGGAGGTAAGTTCTGAGAAAAGCTTCCTTAGGCAATGTTGTTATTGTACAACCCTTTCAACCCGTACTCACACAAGCTAAGGTGACTATACAATCATTGTGAGAAATAATTCGTGGGACCATTATTGAATATGAGGTCCCTTGTTGACTGGGTGTCTTAATGCAGCCTATGACTATAAATAGAACTAGGAAGGTAAGCTTTTTACTTTGGATGTCTTAATGCAGCCTGTGACTATAAGGTGACTAGGAAGGTAAGCTTTTTACTTTGGATGTCTTAATGCAGCCTGTGACTATAAGGTGACTAGGAAGGTAAGCTTTTTACTTTGTTATAAGGGACTCCTGGGCACTTCACCTCCCAGGCTGTAAGCATGGCTCATATGGAATTAGTGTCTTTCTTTCCTTCTACTAGGTAACAAAAGTTTTGTGGATCAGGGGTTTCACTTTTTGCCTTGGCTTCCAGGAAGCTTGGAGTTACATTTTCTATTAAGTCCCAGTTCTTACACTGGGTCAGCAAATTCTTTTTGCCATTCTTTTATGAATCTCATCTTCTGTTCCTTCAGTGTCTTATTCAATAATTTACAGAGACATGGGGCACTGTGAGGGGAAATGCAAGTATATGAATCCAAGAAAGCATGACCTTAGATATTTGATAGAGGTGCAAAATCTGGCCTCCTTGTTTTGAACCTGTCTCCAGAAAGCCTGACTCATAGCAGCGATGGTCATATACGAATCCAGTCCCTCAACTAATGTTAATTATGGACCAACGTGTCTGCTAGGCCCCCGACATACAGAGACAGACACTGGCCCCTTTGCATGGTTCACTTAGCAATACATCTCAAAGTTTCCTGATGACACCAAAGATCTAACACCTACAGGTCTACTATGTGGATGAACCCTAAAAATTAATTTAACATAACAATTCCTCCTGATGAACATATATGCTGTTTCTAATATTTTTTACAAAAATAATTCTGTGACTTATTCATTCATTTGGATACCTCTGAGTATATGCTTCATGTTACATTCCTAGTCGTGGCATTGCTGGATCAAAGGACATATTTCTGTCAAAGGTTGCAATTAATGTTCCCACTAAGAATCTGAGGAAACTCCCAGCAGCCATGTCAACTCAGCATATTTTTAACGACTTGTGCTCTAACCCATGGCTTCCACCATGCTGCATCTCTTAAGTGATTTTTTAACCAAGAATAGTCTTCAGTCTTTTTCTCCTATAACCTTGAGTCACAAGGAGCTGGATCTAGTTGTTATACAGTGTCCTGTGCTGATTTGCCTGACTCCTTCAGTGTGTATCCTTTAGCCTTGAATGTGCTAGACAAACACTCTACCCCTGAGCTACAATCCCAACCGCTACCTTTATTATTTCTTATGAACTAGGATGGGTTACTCATTATGGGGGCAAGAATTTAATGGATATCTCTTGGTGCCACAGTGAGGTTCAGATTACCCCTGCCAGTACACACACCATGTCTTGGTGGCCCACTTTAATAAGGTCAGTTTCAGACGTGCAGTTAAGGTGACAACATATCTCTTCCTGGGAAATGTCCAGTTCTCCTCTCTGGCTAGCATCTTTAGATATCCAGGCCCTTAGCCACTGATACCTTTGGCTGAGTCATTGATCAAGGGTTGATGATATTCTAATTTTGTTCTTTCATCTGCATTTTTCAGTAATGTGTTATTTATCTGAATTGAATTATTTATAAGTGAATTGATCATCCTTTCAAATGTTTAAAAGTCATGTTAATTTCTTGCCTAGCAAATTGCCTGTGTTTCCATGGGGAATCTGGGAAATTGCAGTGCAGCATGTGTGGTGTTGCAGCTGGGATGAGGAAAAGATGTAGGAGACCTGGGGAAAGATGTGGAGGAAGAACTCTTTCTTCTTCTTAGGAACACACTTACTAAAAGGAAGCATTCACTTTCTTACTTTCTCTTTTTAAGTCAAGTTCCCCCATGGATACCACTAGAATAGTTATTTATGATGAGAGCTGTTTAACAAAAACAATTTTTGATACATAAGTCCAAATTTGCAAAGGTGCACCTATATTTATTGTGATTCCAAATCAAATAATCTCATATCACTTAACTATGGGCATAACAGATGTCTTCAAGGGGAGTGCAGTGCTCCTCAACACCCAAAGTTTTCCCAAGAAAGTAAGGATGGCCACTCTTTTTCTGTCCTTATTTTCTATAGTGTGGGAGACTGAAGCCAGGGACTTGAACAAGGTAAGCAAGTGCTGTATCACTGAGCTATATTCCCAGCCCCAAGTTATTATTATTTTTAACAAGATAATGAAGGTTGAGACTATTAAGAAATTCTCTGTCGGGGGCCGGGGAGTTAGCTCAGTGGTTCCGGCGCCTGTCTTGCAAGCGCAAGGGCCCGGGTTCGATTCCCTGGTAACCACATAACAATACTGGGTGTGGAGACTCACACCCAGCAGCAACCAGCACCACATATCACAGTGCCAGGCGTGGTGGCTCACGCCTGTAATCCCAGCACTCGGGAGGCAGAGGCAGGAGGATTGCTGTGATGTGAGTTTGAGGCTGAGCTCAGGGCCAGCCTGAACCACAAAGTGAGACCCTGTCTCAAAAAACCTAAAAAAAAAAAAAAAGAAATTCTCTGTCTCTCTAAAGTCTCCATCTTGGGATGAGGATTTAGCTCAGCAGCAGCAGGCCTGCCTGACAAGTGCAAAGTCCTGAGTTTGATCCCCTGTTACTGCAAAATAGTAAGTAAGTAAGTCTCCATTCCACATGTTTAGAGTCTCTTGGCTCTTGTTTCCAGAACACTAATGTCATTTGTTGGGAGTACCTTTAATTCTCACATGTGACATTATTTTCAAACCCTTGCAGGATATTACTGCCCCCTACCAATTTCATTTCCCTCCTCGCTACCCAGACATTTCAGTTCCTGCTTGGATTAAGGAAATTGGTAAGGGCTGGTAAATTTGACACACAGAACTCAAACAACTTTTGTTGCATGAAAAACATTATGAAATGTAGTTAAAAGATAAACAACAGACTAGAGAAATATTCACAATATTCTCATATGACAGAGAGAAATATTCATTATATATAAAAGTTCTTACAAACAAAAGTAGTTAAAACTTTCTTAAAGGACAGAGGATATAAACAAACAATTCATAGTAAAATGTGCATTGTAAACACTAGGATAATCTATCCAACATCCATTCTTCTCCTCTTTCTACCTCGCTGCCTATCATGTTGCAGCCTATGGGGAGGGCTTTTCCCTACTGCCTCCTGGGGTCAAAGCTAGTAACTGTGATCCCGCCCACCCTTGCTTCAGTGATTGGCTCTGGGACAAAGCGTGCCACCAATCACTCACTTTCTCCAATGAGGCTCCACCTCCTAGAATTTCCAGCACCTCCCAAGAACACCATCAGCTGGGAACCAAGCTTTCAGTATAAGAGGTTTTGGGATTTCCATTAAGATCCCAATCCTACTACTATCTTAGGCAGCCATAAAGCTCCAGCCCACTCTGGATTTAACAGTTATAGGAACCAATAGTTCCCAACTTACAGTTCTAAAATCCAACAAGTTATAGAACCAAAGTCTCCCTTCTTCATCTCCCCTGTAAGTGTGAGACAAACTTATTTGGTGGTGGCACCTGAGCTGGACTGACATGAAGCTGTTTTTAGGTGGTTTATCCTGCTTTCCTTGCTGGGAACTATATATATTATATAGTATAATCTTATATTAAATTTCTAAAATTTCACAAAATCTGAATTCCAAAATCCATCTCAGATAAGAGACTGTGGATTTGCCTAGTATTTTATGTGAAAAATTTGACAAAATGTCAGAAAATTCTTTTAAATATGTCTAGAGCTGTTGACATCTAGGAAATTAGGTCTATAGTCTCAGGCTCCACCCAAGATCTGCTGGAGCAAACTCACAGGTCAGCCACGTTCCCGAGGGATCAGTAAGCACTTCTGCGCTAGAAACCCTGCTGTAAGCCACAGTGGCTCACTTCGGAAGGATAGAAGATTTTGTCCCTCAGCCATGGCTGGTCCATCTTCCTCTCCATCCCTGCTCACTCTGGAAGCAGTACAGCCTTTTCCAGTGTCACCATAGTGATCTGTCCTCACAGATCTAGGCTCGCTGCCCCATGCTGTGGCCATCTGTCCGTGAGTTCTCTGTGGGAAGGTCTGGCCATGTGCTTGGTTTGCTGAATATACAGGGGCTCAAAGGCCCTTCCTGGCAGGGAAGGTCACTGCACACTGAACGAGCAGATTGGGGGACAAAGTGTGTCACCCAAAGAAGATCTAGAATGCCTTAGATCTGCAGCCTGTAGAAAATGACAGTCTTGCACCATACCTGCCTGGAAGCACAAGGTCCTGAGTTCAATCCCTAGTACCACAAAAAAAGAAAGAAAAGAAAAAAGAAAATGACAGACTTACGCTGTGAGGTTCTGCACCAGTCAGAGGAAGATAGGCAGTGGGTAGAATTGGATAAGGAAAAGTTTCAAACAAGCAGGAAAGGGCTGAGTCAGAGAGTAGTGGGCTACTTGTCTCTAGAAAATACTGAGGAGTTGAATGGCCTCATTCAGAGACCTTCAGTGCAAGCAGAAGGTTGAGTATGAGCTTGAAGGTGGCTTCTACAGGAGGCTGAAACATGCAGCCTTGTCAAAGATGGGGGAAGGTCATGTGGTGAGCCAGAAAGGTATAGGGGGTGTGGTAACTCAGGACACTACCAGTACAGAGTTGGTCAGTCAAGTCAGACTTGTCAGACTCAAACCATCACCTGTGTGTGAAACAGTCTAATGTTTCCTCCGTCACGCACATGCTTCATGAGGCCAGTGGCTGGGCTGCCATCAGGCTGCACCACTGGGCTGAGTCCAGTGTTATACCAGCGGCAGCCCAATACACTTAGGTGGCTGAAGTGTAATGGGCTGCATTACTACCCTGTGTGTTTCTTACTGATAACTCTTGCACGCTGTACGATGACCTGGTTTGCTTTGTGCCCTTTAAAGCATTTTTCTCAGGTGTTTACATTTTCTGTTTTTGTCTCATTTTCTCATTACTCCCTTCTTCCTCCATCTTGTGTTTACTTTCTATTCCTTGTAACATGCAAATAACAAAAATATCCTAAATAGCCCACAAAAGGGGATCGCTAAGTCAAGTTTAGCTAAGCAATGAAACAGAAATTGTCAAAGACTATTAAACAATTTTGTATATTACTAAGCAAAAATAGCACATTGCAAAACAGCCTGTATGGTAAGACCACATCCTAAAGTAAGTTTAGTATCTATGCCAAGAAGTAAGACAGCAGCTGGGAAATGGCTGAGCAGTAAAACACTCGCTTAGTATGTGCAAGGCCCCTGGTTTTGTCCCCATTACTGCCAAAGTACAAACAAAAACCAAAAACCAAAACCAAAATACCAAGACAGTGTTTCTTATCTAGAGGAAAGTCAGGAGTCTGAGAACGGATTGAGAGAAATAAAACCCAAGCCAACAATTTTAGTGGGTCCAAGGACTCCCTTCCTCCAAAGCACAGCTAGCAAGGTGAAGAGACACCTCTCTGGAAGAACCCAGCCAACGAACACCAACAGCCTGGTGTCTAGGTGGGTAGAATTACAGGTGTTTTTTTTTTTTCTTAACAGGTGATCTTTATGAATTGCTTTTGCTTCTCTTACAGATAAAAGCTAACAAAGAAAAACTGGATTTATTCCAAAGCCTACATCTCTAACTTATTTTAGCCAGCTTTATGTAGTTGGCAATGTTTTTGAAAAGATTAAAGATTGAAAATGAGAGCAAATGTTTCTAATTAATGAGGAAGCTGAGCCCCAACAGGGTCCAGTGACCTCTCTGGCTATGGGCAGGGAGCAGGATGGGACCAGCCTTCATGTCCTTATCAGAAAAATCCTCTTGCTGCCCTTGGAGCCAGCAATGGCAGCAAGTCTCAATCATCTCGACATGTCTCATTTATCTTGGACGCTTCCTTCTCCTGGCCTAGTTAGTGTGGACTTGGGAGAGTGGAGAGAGCGGTCAGACCAGGCTGCTTCCATTTGCTTTCTGGGAAAAGCACACTGGGCTGCAGACAGATGCACAGAACCCCTGGCAGAAATCCTGATGCTGGCATCAGAGCCAGGAGACATCAGCCCACTTTGAAAGTCTGCCATTGGCTGATTCTGCGCCATGGCATTTGCAAAGCTAGGCTTATGCCATATTGTCCCCTGGGACATTTCCTTCAGAACATCCGGGTCATATCCTCAAGTTTCCCATCGATATTTCCTCCAAGCTGGCTTGGGTTTGCTCAGAGCCAAGTGAAGGAGTAGCAGCTGCGGAACCTGGCTGTAGTAGAGCAGCTTAGAAACACATTGATCAGGCTTTACATATTATTGATTCAGCTTATAATTCAGCTATTAATTAAAACTGAGTTACTCCAAGGCCTTACATGGATTGCAAACTGACCTTTCGGCAGGTGTATGGAGAGAAATTTCCTTACACCAGCAACGGTCACAACTGAGGTCTCAGTGGTGGATGAGGTTATTTATAGAAGGAAACACTGCTGCTGAGGAATTATGACTCTGTACAACCAATTTCTAAGATCAAACCAGCTATGATAACACAGGTGGCTCATTAGCTAGGACCTGCAAGACAGTACAGGTGCCTTGTTAACTGTGACCTGTCCTTCATAAGTGTACATAGATACTCCCTCTTTTCCAAGCATAGCCCACTTAATGCAGTAGCTCTCCTATTCTGTATATCTGCCTTCATGTCCTCTTGCTATATTATATA
Organism: Petromus typicus; assembly: GCA_004026965.1. Lineage (NCBI taxonomy): Eukaryota > Metazoa > Chordata > Mammalia > Rodentia > Petromuridae > Petromus > Petromus typicus. The sequence goes on from PVIR01007394.1 coordinate 9,798, forward strand.
ATCATTAATACTGACTAAGCCAGAGCTCATGGTCTTAGCTCAAGGACAGAGCTAAGATCTCTCTTAGCCAAAAGAGAGCTACAGATCAATTCTCAGCCCCTCAAGTAATAAATATCGTTCTTTCTTTTTTATTTCTTATTATTTGTATATTATTCTTTCATTCTCTGCTTGCCCTCATTGGGTAGGTGATTGATTGGGCATCTCCCCATGACTGGTCAGTGAGGACCAGGCCTCACTCTTGCTTCACATTCATGGACTTGAGGGGAGGCCCTGGAACGTGAGCATGGCTGTGACCACCAGGCCCTGTGGCAGCAGCTCCAGGCTCTGGGCAGCTCAGCTGAGACAGCTTAGGAAATGTATTGAGGGACTGGATCTCAGCTTTCAGAGCTGAGAAATGAGTGTGAGGATCTTTATCTGGTATCCTGGCAGATGAGTCCTGGTGGGTGTTGAGAGTTCCCTGAGGCTGGACTCCGGTACATTCCGGTTTGGAGTCCTGGTCTGTTGTGGGCATGGTTTCAGGCTGAGAGGATTTTGAGAACTGCCTCCTGGGTCTGGCTGGGTACTAGGTGGAGGAAAGTGCTTTGGAAGAGTGATAGAGAGAGTAGGAGGGAGGCTTGAACAGAAAGAGTGCTGGCTTCTCAAGGCCACGCCAAGGACTTCTTTCTAGACCATGCTAGCAAAAGCAAGCAGCACTGATACCATCAAACTGTCAGAACAGATTGCAAAGCATAGCTGAGAGGCGTAGAGTCTTAAATCTTTAATGGATTTTCGAAAGAATTACAAAAAAGAATGCATACTCTTTATAACAAATTCAAATAATACACGAAGAAGTAAAAGTAACTCTATTACCCTAAAGAGGCATAAAGTAATATTAGGCATCATTTTTAAATTACCACACTGGCAAGATAAAAAAGAATGACACTGGGCTATACAATGAGTTCAAAGCCAGCCTGAGCTACATAGTGAAACCCTCTTTCAAAAAACCAGCACCCAAAACTAGCCTTGGCCAGCATTCTTAGTGTTGGCCCTCTTGACCAAATTTAAGGGCTCAAGCAAGGAATAGTATGTGGATATGTTTTTAAATTTTTTATTTTTTTCTCAAATTATAGAATTTTATTGCTTTAAAATACTATACCAAAAAGACACTATGTATTAACAGCTCCACAAATGATCCAAAATCATGTGTCTTTTCTATGTTTCAATAATTTGAATTGCTAATTTGGGACAAGCAGTTAATGTGTTGTCTTCACTGATTACTTTGGCCATATAAGCTTATTTCCCAGAAACTCCATAATTTAAGGACACTGCTTTGTGCAAGGAGATATTTTATTTCTATTACATTTTTTGAGTTTTTAAATATCTGAGATTTCATAAATATCCACTTCCTCTCTCCTGTCGTGTTATAATGTTAAACACAAAACAGTGAGAGTAGCGAGTGTTACTTTCTGGTAGTCCTACTAATCACTGTTTGAAGTTTCTTAAATATCTGAGTTCATAATAGCAAATCTGCAGTAGAGTATTGAGTAATATTTCTAAATCCATGTTTATTTTTCTGAATTCATCCTTTTTTATCCTAAGAGCAGAGTACTGTGTAATAGACTAAATAATTCTTAAATTAGGGGAATATCTAGGGAAGTTTTTTTCCCATTTCTCCTACAGCTATCCCCAACACTCACCGACACAGACCCATCCCACGTCCCACACTTATTTTTGTTATTTTTCCTCACATGGTGTAAAAAAAGATTTGAAGATATTTCTCTTACCCAAAGAAATTGCTGTTGTTGAAGGTCAAGAACAGGACAGGACACCCAAGAAGCAAAACAGTGAAGAGAAGATGTTGGAACAACATAAAAAATCCCTTCTAATTAGAAAAAAATTTTTTAATAACTATGTTAAGTAACTACACTATTTTTCCAAAGCAACAAATTGCTACAGATTTGATCCTCTTGGTCAAAACTTCAACCTTTGGCTTCTGTCTCTAGAATAAAATTATTTAAAATGTTAGTCTCATGCCATTAAACAATAATTTGAAATTGGCAGTAAAATACTGTTTTTAAAGTATAAACACTAGATGACTCTTTAATATAACAAGTTCTTTCCAGACTACTTGCCTCATAATAGTAGGTGAGACCTATATTGATTTACAGAATTTATTAAGTGTTGTCCATGTAATAAACACAGTTTCAATTGCATCCAAGTGCTAACAAAGGTCTAGCAATCAAGAATGGCAGCATGTCATTTTATAACATTGTGGTTTTTCAAATTTGATTTTCACATTTAAAATGTGCCAGTAAACTCAATAACTAAAAAAAAAGGAAAAATTTTGATTTTCAGGAGAACTTACCATGCTTTTAAAAATTATTTTAGGTCATCACTCCAAGCTTGGAAATTAACATTTGGCATAAACAGAATAATCACAACTTGATAAATAATAGATAACATTGTAGTCAACAAAAATACAGTATAAGGAAATTGTGGTTCTGGAAATTAAGTTACCAGACCACCTTGGCCTCTACACGGAAGGTTTGATTCTCTATTCTGGACACCTAATTTTCAAAGCAGGAGTAGCATCTCTAGTAGCATTTCTGACATTGCAAACAAGTAGAGAACAATGAATTGATTTGTTCTTAATAAATTAGTACATCCTCAGGAGTTATCATCGACACCTTGGTCTAAAAATGCTCAAGTGTCATCAGGCATAACTGTGTGCTTTTTATTTTCAAGATGCTAAACAGATTAAATGGAGACAGCAATTCTTCCCCAATGTGATTGATCTGACCTTGTTTACAGCTGTCAAGACCTGAGACACCTCAGGCGTTTGAAGTGACTATTGGTAAGTGTGCTCATATTTCAGCCTACTAAGCTGCTTGACTCAGTGTTATTTGGCTGACTGTGCATTTACTCCAAAATTAAAATTTTAATACTGTCAAAAGTTGATTTAAGTACCATAACAACCAATATACTAAAATGGTCATAGGCGTGAATGGCAGCAAACAGAGATATGGGGAGGTCCCCTGCCTAAGTCACTTTGTTCATTGCCACACAACCATAACAGATCAATCTAAAGCTTTTTGCTTTAGTCTGGCATCTTCATACACTCAAGATATGTATCTTATAAGAAAAAAGTGTTTATTCAAAAAAATTTTTGTAGGGCCGGGGAGTTAGCTCAGTGGTTCCGGCGCCTGTCTTGCAAGCGCAAGGACCCGGGTTCAATTCCCTGGTAACCACATAACAATACTGGGTGTGGAGAGCCACACCCAGCAGCAACCAGTACCACATACCACAGTGCCGGGCGTGGTGGCTCATGCCTGTCATCCCAGCACTCGGGAGGCAGAGGCAGGAGGATTGTGATGTGAGTTTGAGGCTGAGCTCAGGGCCAGCCTGAACCACAAAGCGAGACCCTGTCTCAAAAAACCTAAAAAAAAAAAAAAATTTTTTTTGTAGCTGGTCACTTCTTGCCTTAATGTAAATAAAATGTCATCGAAACTTGTAATAACCAAGATTCAGCAAATTTAAAAGAATGATTTGGATTAGGGATCAAATATACAGGCAAAGGAAAAGAAACCATCCAGAAGACAAAGATCCTAGCATCTCAGACGCAGAGCAAGTTTGCAAATTCGGAAAGCAATTGTGATCGCCTACAGCTTTCAGATCATTCTAGCAAGTGTCTCCAGGGACTAAAAATACTATATACCAAATAAAGGGCCTTAAATATACATGCAGGATGTTTCCTGGGAGTGGAGGTGAAAATATTTTCATTTCGTTTGACACAAATATTTGATCAAAGAAATATGTAAAGCTAAATAAAAACATATCTGATAGAAATCCATAGCAATAAATATTGACAAGATGTGCTTGGATCTTGCTTGCAGCACCCTGCATTGGGTGGGGGACAAAGGCAGCAGCCTCACGGGCTCTCCCATGTCTGTTCTGGAGGTGACTCCGGGGTGGCAGCATGAGCATTTGCAGTTGGACTCAAGGCTTCTCCAAAATCACTCTCAGCAGACTTGGTTCCTCTTACTTTCGACTCTAAGTTTTTGATCTTTTCTTCAAATGACTTGAAAGTCGGGGAGTTTTGTACATCTTCCCACTTTTTGGTGATGAGAGGCTACAGAAGCCTTCTGTCCGGTCTGGGATAAGGTTTCAGAGGGCTTCTGGTACGTGGACGTGGCCGTCACGGCCTGTGACCTTTGGCAATGTTCTGTTTTACTCCTGCAGTGAACTGATCCTATGTCTCCACAAAGCTTCTCTTCTGCTGCTAACACTTGAGACGGGGCCTGGATTTCTTCTTCCATCTTTGCCAGCTCTTGTCTCAGCTCTCTCTGCTCTTCTCAGAGGGCCTCAATGGCGCTGTGTGTGGCCTCCGCATCTTCTCCTTCCTCAGGGCCCGAGTCTGTCCTCAGCATACACATTTCTGAGGAGCACATCCTCGAGGAGATGAATTCCTGCTGAGGACTGGTAGAGGATTCTGTTCACCCCCAAATAGAAATCAAATGGGGACTGGTAGTCTCTAAGTCCATGTCTCTGTGCTCTACTGAGGCTGCACAGCTCCTGACAGCTTTGCGATTCTTGGGCCTTAGGCTCCTTGTGCCAACCTGCGAGCTCATTAGAAATTTCTTCTTGGTTTGGAGCCCCTACCCCAGGATCCCAGCCCAGATTTTTAAAAATTTAAAGGACAAAGGACAAATTTAAGGACATGAATGAAGAAATGCATTCATGTATAGGCATTGAAGGGGTATATACACAGGAACATGTACATGTTTTGGTCCTTTAATACCTGTCAGCTTTTCTTCCACGACACAGAGCTGGTGTTATCTCTCTAAAGTCATCTCTGTCCTTCTGTGTCTTCTTCTCAAGTGCTTCAGTATTAGTCCATCTTATTTTTACAAATTAAAACTCTATGTCAGATATGCTAGTGCATGCCTGTAATCCCAGCACTCAGGAAGCTGAGGCAGGAGGATTGCTGCAAGTTCGTGGCTAGCCTGCTCTACATAGTGAGTTTAAAACTAGCCTGAACTACAAAGTGAGACCTGGTCTCAGACAAACAAACTCTAGCTCTTATTCTGGAAAGTTAGAATGACACTAGCAGGAAAACACTCAGAGGATATTGAATGGAAAAAATAGCCAACAGTGTGGAGAGGGCTACTCAGAGTTCAGAGAGGGTCAGCTCACCTCAGCTTGTCCTTGACCCAGGCATGTTTCTTTAAAATCTCCTACTGGGCTTAGGGACCTGAGCTGTCACCAAAGAGATGCCTCAGTGTTGAACATGTTAGGACAGTGAGAACAGAGAAACAAGAAAAACCAGCACTGTAGATTATATTCCACCCACAGGAAGACACGCCTGGCAGGAAGCAGGTTCACGTGTCATACAGAGTTTTGAGACTGCTGTGTTAAAATAAGAAGTAACAAAGGTGGAAGCACCATGAGCATAGGACCAACTGCCATTATCCCAGGGAAATGTAGTAAAACCCATCTTTAAAGAAATGGCAGCCAGAGTGGCTTAGAAAGCTTATTTCACTGTGAGAGGCTGTGGCGAGGTGGCCCATTGTGTCCGTGGCTCAGAAAGTACATGTGGTGACTGTCCTGTCAGGCAGTGTTTCAGTGTGTACCAGGCACTGGAAACACTGCACAGCTCCTCACCCAGGAGCTCCAGGTGTCAACTTCCTGTCTAAGAAAATCATCAGCTTCATTACCAGATGTGGACCTAAATGTACGTATCCACGTGCTCTTATGTGTACGTACTGACACAAGGAGTTTCACCCCACAGTTCATTGTAGCAGAAGTAGAGTAATAATTAACCACAAAATAAGTCAGGAATACATTTAAATGTCAGGCTATTACGCAACCATTAAAATGTTGTGCAGAATATTCATGACATGAAGAAAGTGATTTTCTTGGGTCTACAATGAGGTAATATACTCTGTAGTCCTAAAGTCTGGCTTTGCCGAGGGAGAAAATGGGTTCCTAATTTCAGAAATCTTTCCTTTGTAGATCAACTTGAGGGCCAAGGGCTTACTTCTCTGTAAGCCACAGGGTGGAGCCGACGCAGGGTAACATTAAAGAGAAGTTCCCACACATCAGGTAGGAGAGGAGCCTCACGGCCCTGCTGAGGAGAAAAGCGAGACCAGTTTGGATGTGCAGGTTTTGGTCCAGCCTCCCTGAGGCCTCCCTGAGCCCCATGTGAGGCTAACAGGCTCCAAGGCAGACCAAGCGGATGCTGGTGTCCGCATCCCCGGGCACAGCCAAGGACGGCGCGGGCCGCTTGGTGGACACCTAGGCTGTGACAGCAGCTTCGGGAGACAGTGTGGGCAGCTCCGGCTCCCCATCTCCTCTGGGACCTTGGTGTCATGGAGGTGATCCAAGCATGCACTAGTAGTGTGCTAAGTGGACCAACAGTTGGAGAGAGGCCAGCCAGTGAGCTGCGAAGGACACGGCCTTGAGGACATTGAGTCCAGAAATATCTGCGATTTTCAAGATGCTGAGGAGGTCGGAGCACTGCTCCCTAAGTCAGGTCAGTCCTGTTTTGCTGGGTTCCTTCACAATCCCTGACCATTAGGGACAAGTCTGGAATGGTCACATGACAGTGAAGAGCAGCCAAGGTTAGGGGGCATTGAACCAGTGAACTCATCTGTCAACCTCTTACATACCCAGATCCCATCCCAGAAGTATACAAGACAGGAGAAAAAGACACCCTGATTGTCACATAGATACAGAGAACAGTGCTGTTGGCCAGAAGGGGCTGAAGTACCCCCGCAAGTGGGAAGAGGGAAAGTTTGAGGAAAACGCGACCAAGTGAAAATGCAGAGGAGGCTGCACTGTCTAAGGATGAGAGGGCAGGCTCTGACCCCGCGCAGAGGCTCACACGGAGGGCACATCAGAGGGAAGTGGGCACAGATGGCTCTGATGACAGTACCCAGGCAAATGGGAGACAGGCTCCTTTTCAGTGAACTTCCTGGCAGTCTTGCACTACCTTCCTTTCACTCAAGCAAGGCGGAGTGGCTTTCTGTATCCACCCAAGGAGATGGGGAGGGGCAAGGGGATGTGTGGGCCCGCGGATCTGCAGATGGGAGAGCACGGGAGCCCGAGGAGGAGGCAGGTCCAGCTGCAGGGAGACCTGAGAGGCTGACAGGAGAGCGAAGAGGCCGTGTGCAGGGACACAGCACTTCACAACGAGGTGATCACGACCTTGGGGAGGAGTCTTTAGTGGGAGGGAAGTCTGGTTCCAGCTGGAGAAAGGGGCGAGGAGAAAGTAGGAAACAACTACGGCTCCAAGGAGAAAAAAGAGGACAGGAGCTTCAGAGGAAACCTGAGCTGGCAGGGGGCTTTGAGAGTCTGGGCTTTGCCTTTTTTGGTTTTAAAAAAGATACTGAGAAGCTCTTTGGCTATAAATAAAGCCTGCCTACCTGGCAGAGTGGGGCACAGGAAGCCATTTTTAGACCAGACTGTTGCCCCATCCTGGAATCACAAATAAGAACTGCAAGAATAAAACACAACCCTCCTCAAAAATCCTCCAAAGATGAGAGAAGACACGATGGATTTGCGTGTACAGATAAAACAGCCTGAGTCTCCTGAGAAGGAAATGCAGGTGATAGCGGAGCAAGGATCGGTCTCAGCAGTGGAGGAGGAACGGGGTTTGGAACACACAAGAGTTCTAAGAGTTCAGCCAAATGAGAAACCTGTCGATACTGGGAAATAGGAAGGAAATGATCAAAGGGTAACAGGAATGGGGGCTGGGGTGCAAGGAAAGGAAAGAAAAAAATTGATGGTAAAAACAAAAAATCAGAAACAAAGCTTATGTATGTCGGGGGGTGGGCAGTTGTAGGGTGGGCAGAGGAATGGGAAAAAAAGAAGCAAGATACATCACATACAAGATAGCAAGATACATCACGATGAATGTGATTGTAACGTATACCTAAAATGTATCAATAAACTCAATAAATGGGGGGGAAAATAAGAAACCCATTAAGTGTAGAATCAGTTAAAGACTTATTAAGATACACCTTACTTCAACCTGAAGCCAAATCCAGGACTGTCGATGTAGCTTGATGGCAGAGCATGAGGCTCTGGGTTTGAACTAAACACTGCAGCAAAACGGGCAGCGGCTGTGAATGGAGCATTTCTAAGCACAAATGGTCACGAGCTGCAAAAGCTCTTGACCTGGGGTTTGTGACACTCAGCCTTGACAGAGGTCAAGTTCTGAGCACAGTCTTCAGAGCAGGGGCTCTTCACACGGCTTTGTTTTGCACAGGTTTTTGACAGATTTTAAGAATCAGAGCACAACACTGAGTGCAGTGATGCATCCCTCTAATTCCCAGAGCTAGGGAGGCTGAGGCAGGAGGATCAATGCAAGTTCAAGATCAGTCTGACCTATAGAGCAAGGCCCTTTCCCAAAACAAGAGTCTGCAAGACTGATTCCAGACACTGCTGGTAGGATTCTAAAGTGCAGTCCTGTTGGTTTGGAACTATCTATCAGAATCACAAGTCTATCCATCTATCCCGTTGGTGACACTCATTGCAGCAATGGTCACGAGCAGAAGATTGGACACTACTGCTCTTTTTGGCTGGGTTAAATGGATTAAGCTGGTACATCTTTTCTGAAAAATCTTGGAAACTGAAATGAGCCAAGAGCTGTAAGACAGATGTTAGTGAAAAAAGAAAGTGGACAGCTAGAACGTGTGCTTGTATCCTTTGTACTTGAATAAAGAAACCCTGGAGAAAGACAAACTCAGCTTCATTTTCAAGGAAGGTGGAGGCAAGGTCGGGCCAGAGCTCCTGGTGACACTTTGTGTTTTGACTTTTTTGCTGCCCCGTCAACCTCCTCTTCCAGCCCCACTCCCATGTCTGCTGTCACTCTGAGATTTCTGCCAAGCTGATGTTAAAAATGGTCATCATAGTGCACTTTCAATAAGCAGTTTTCTTTTCTTTGTGGGAGAGAAGGGGTTTAAGTCAGGATCTTGTTTAGTTGTCCAAGTAAGTTGCAAACTCGTAATCCTCCTGCTTCAGCCTCCTGAGTGCTGGGATTACTGGTACCAGCCACAGTATCTCGCTGTGAAGACAGGCTGAGGGGTGTGTGTGTCTGTGTGTGTGTGTGTGTGTGTGTGTGTACACATGTGTAAAACTGCAGACTGAACCCAGTGCATCTACATTAAGCTACCTTTCCCCAGCCCATTGCTATTTTATTTTGAGGCAAGATCTAAGTTCCTAAATTGGGGTCACACTTGTGACCCTCTTGTTACAGCCTTCCAGGGCTCTGGAGTGACAGGCATGTGCTACTCACACAGGGTGAGTCCAAGCACCTTTTATATGTTTTAGGGTCATTTGTATTTCCTTTTCTACAACCCACTGGGTTTTATTCTTCGCCCATTTTTCTTCTGCTGCTGCAAAAGCTCGTGACTTGGGGTTTGTGACATTCAGAAAGTGTTAAGAATTATAGGGGTGGAAAAGATCAGGTTGCTCTAATTAGTAGCTATCTGTGTGTACAGAGTTTATTTCAAAGACATAAAGGTTTTATTGTATTTTTGGTACACATATTGAAAACTATACATTGCCATTTGATGGAGTTTTACAAACAGGACATTTTCTACAACCAGTATTAGATTAAGACATTGTATACATTACCAGCACCTCAGATGTCCCTATCAATACTATCTTGTAGTTTTCACTATACAAGACTCCTTTTTCTTCTTTAGTTTTACTTTTTGATTCTATTTTCCCACCTTGAGGCTCCCTGATGTTACCATATAGTTTAAACTGCAAAATTCAAATGAATAAAAATTTGAACAAAACATGGGAGTCATGAACCTCTGGCTGTTCAAGTTGTAAGCCTAGTACGCCCCCTGCTGGCCATCAGTGCCTACCAGGCAAAGGGCCCTCCTGGAGCTCAGAATTAACTTAGTCCTACAACTCTGGGAGAGGCCAGCGCAAGGGAGCCAGCACACTGGTGAGAGGCCACGTCCTTCGTAAAAGGGTCACAAAATTCCCCTTTATCCCACAGTCTGTTTCTCCACATTTCAGGAAGCAGCTATCAAAAGTACAGACTACAAATAACAGATTACAACAGTTATGGGGGCCATGAAAAATGACAGCTACGTGTGGTACATGTTTAAATAAAATTAGTATTATATGTTTTGGAGACAGGATCTTGATATGTAGTTCAGGGTGGCCTTGAATACACTATGTAGCCCACGCTGGCCTCAAAGTCACAGTAATCCTCCTGCCACAGCCTCCTGAATGCGGGTATTACAGGCATGTGCCACCAGGCCTGGCTCTAAATAATTATTACCATATAAAACCACACAGTTATACATCCCCCTTAAAATACTCCCCTCTTCTCTGAACACTCTTATCCTCTAATTCTTGTTACTTTCAGAAGCAGTTCTGGAACTCGAGTGTCTTTGTAGCTGCTTTGATGTCCTAAATTGATTTAAAACGTTTACCACAATTTCTATCAAATATAGTGGTACCTCAGTCCACAAACTCAATGCTCTGCATGACTGTGGTCACAAACCAAACTGGACAAGAACTGAATCAAGTTTCCCCAGGAGGGCGACATTAAACCTAACCACTAGACTTGATTCAGTTCTCATCCAACTCAGTTTGCGACCTGAATCATCAGAAAAATCAAGTTCATGAACCAACGTACCACTGTACAAAATTTTTGTGTGACTTTATCCACTAGATCCGGCACCATGAGACTTCTGGTTCTTCTCCCGGGTCAAAGTGACCACGAAATCAAGGCAGACACATAAATGGGCTTCCACAACTGCTTCAGAAGTAGCAAGAATTACAGGATGGGTGTGTTCCAAACAAGCAGAAGTACTTTGAGGGAATTAATGGTAATGTCTCTTACTGTAATAAATTCCTAAATATTCACTGTTCGAGTCACACCATTGTTTAAATTATACTTTATACAAGCAGGTAATCCCTATTTCCCTACTATTTGGCCCCACCCCATAAAGACACTGTAGTGAAAGGCCCTGCTGGGCAAATCAATAACCAAAAGAATTATAGTCTTCAGTTATTTGTCTTTTCTGATGCTGGAGGTAGAACTTGGAACTTCATGCCCTGACAAATTAAGTTTTAAAACCGAGGTACCACTGTGAAATGATAAAAATTTGGCATGTGTTTACATTTCGTCTTGTCATTTAAAACTTGATCTACATTTAGTTGCTTTGAGTAAGCATTTTACAAAGGAGATATACTTATATACTGGGTAATAAATCCATTTGCAGTCATTAACAGTTTCCTAAATTTATAAGAGCTCTAAAGAAGTCATTTTTGCAAATAGCTCCAGCTTGTAAATCTGTTAAAGGAGCCAAAATTTTGCTCTGAGTAAAAACTAAGTCAGGTTTCTATATACAAGGTTTCTGCATAGCTATGACACTAATTATTGCTAACCTCACAGTATATTAAATGTATTTTTACTTCTCAAGTGCACAGGCCTTCAAAGGTTCAACACTTGAGAAATATTTTAACATACTGTGGACTTCTGGGCTAAAGTTATACTGGAAACTTTTTGAAGTTCAAGAACCTGACTCTGTGGGCCAGGGATATAGCTCAGTGGTTCCAGCGCCTGTCTTGCAAGCACAAGGGCCCAGGTTCAATCCTTGGTTAACCACATAGCAATACTGGGCATGGAGGCTCACCCCAGCAGCAACCAGTACCACATACCACAGTGCCGGGCGTGGTGGCTCACGCCTGTCATCCCAGCACTTGGGAGGCAGAGGCAGCAGGATTGCTGTGATGTGAGTTTGAGGTTGAGCCAGGGCCAGCCTGAACTACAAAGCGAGACCGTCTCAAAAAACCTAAAAAAAAAAAAAAAAAAGAACCTGACTCTGTGTTATTTGTGTTGTGGCCACTTATGATGAAAAGTCCATGCCAATCCAGCAAGAGCTAGCCAGGTGATGTGGGCACTTTTCAGGCTGACATTTCTCTGGCTGTTATGTGTCTATGTTATCACAGTGAAGCGTAAACACTGTGAAGACTAAACACTGTGTAGTCCAGACAGTGTTAATGTAATTGTGTTATGATAGTTAAGAGGCATGTAAACACTGTGCAGTACATACAATGTCACAATGTAGTCACAATGACTACAGATTAGGCATTAATAATTTAGAAAGTACATCTATGAAGAAGTAAATTTTACTTTAAGTGGTATTCTTTTAAAAGACAACAAATTTAGGTAAAAATTTGTCATTTAATATTTTCTAATTAGATAAAAGCAACTGACTAAAAAGTTACTTTATTCTAAAGTGGAAATTTAAATTCATTTTTAGAGATAAAGCTCTAATGGTTCTAATATAATAATGTCTTCATGATATGCTAATATACTATGCTTCCCTTAATCATAAATTTTGCCTGTAAAGCCTTATAATTGTTACATATTAACATTCTACAGAAACTTGACTTCCAAGACAACCATGATTAGTAAAGACAACAGTTCTCCATACTTTATATTTCAAAGTGCTTGATATAAATCGGGACAGTTAAACTTACTTCTCTTACTAAAATACTGATATAACTGATTCCCTGGGGAGGTCAACAATGAGGCTTAAAGACCAAAGCTAAAAAAGATGATTGGGATAAGACCACCAACATTTTGGTCTTAGCCCTCTAGGTCAGCAAGGACCTAGGACATGAGGCTCTAAAAAGATCCTACAGGGGCCGGAGATTTGGCTCAGTGGTTCTGGCGCCTGTCTTGCAAGAGCAAGGGCCCAGGTTCGATCCCCGGTAACCACATACCATACTGGGTGTGGAGATTCACCCCCAGCAGCAACCAGTACCACATACCACTGTGCCGGGAGTGGTGGCTCATACCTATAAACGCAGCACTAAGGAGGCAGAGGCAGGAGGATTGCTGTGATGTGCGTTGAAGGCTGAGCTCAGGGCCAGCCTGAACCACAAAGCGAGACCCTATCTCAAAAAAAATAAATAAATAAAAATAAAAAGATCCTATAACTCTGGTTGAGTCACCCAACCTCCTGAGCAGAGAGACTACTGGACACAAGAGGTCAGGAGTCAATGTAAGTTGTGCTAAAGGACCACCAAACAGGGAACTGTCTCCCAAGCTTCCTAGAAAAGCCATATGCTCAAGCAAGACTGTATCATCCTAATAGAGGACAAGGATGGAGGAGCCAAAAGTAATCCCTGAAGAGCCTGAAGAGATCTTCATAGAGAGGTTAATTTTGATAATGTCTCATTTTAACTTGGTCTTAGACATCCAACAAGAAAGTATCACCTAAAAGATATGTAAAAGGATAATAGTAATATAGGCTAGATATAAGAAGGAAATTCCAATTACTACACGGGCCCCCTCTGATCGTCTCCAGCTGTATCTCTTACTACTGTCATGGTTCACTGGGGCTAGAAAGCCATAGTGGTAGCTACAGAAACTCAGCAAGAATCTTTAAATTCCATATCTGAAACTGCCCTTCAGAACTGCAGAACTCTTGATCCTCTTACATACTAGTGAATGAAACTTGTTGTCTTTGGATAAATAATTAACATCAGGGCAAGAAAGACCTTAAGAGGGACCGGGGAGTTAGCTGAGTGGTTCCAGCGCCTGTCTTGCAAGCGCAGGGGCCTGGGTTCGATTCCCCGGTAACCACATACAATACTGGGCGTGGAGACTCACGCCCAGCAGCAACCATATCACATACCACAGTGCCAGGCATGGTGGCTCACGCCTGTAATCCCAGAACTCGGGAGGCAGAGGCAGGAGGATTGCTGTGATGTGAGTTGGAGGCTGAGCTCAGGGCCAGCCTGAACCACAAAGTGAGACCCTGTCTCAAAAAAACCTTAAAAAAAAAAAAAAAAAAAAAAAAAAGAAAGACCTTAAGACAATAAAAAACATAAGATTTAAAGATAACTCTATAAGCAGGCAGCAGGTCTAAGACCCAGCTAGTCATGATCTTTACTTTTAGTTTTCTTTTTTAAAATTTTGAGATAGGGTCTCACTTTGCAGTTCAGGCTGGCCCTCAGCTCACTACATAGCCCAGGTGAGCCTGAAACTCACAGCAATCCTACTGCTTCTGCCACCTGAGTGCTGGGATTACAGGCATTACAGGCATGAGCTACCATGCCCACAAGCTATAGCTATTTCTCATGCCCGGCAGTGTGGTACGTGGTACTGATTGCCAGTGGAGGGGGGGATGAGTCACCACACCCTGCATTGTTGTATGGAGTTACCAGGGATGGAACTTGGGCCCTTGCACTTGCAAGGCTTGCCGGAACCAATGAGCTAAATCCCCAGTCCTACTCCAATTTCTTAAAAACAGTGTCTAGACTTGGTTCCTTCTCTTACTCATCCCAATCTGTCTTTTACTCTGGTTTTTGTGTTTAAGCCAAGCATTAAAATGTGTCTTTTTGCCTAAAGGCTGTCAAACTCCAAATGGTCAAGCAGAGGGAACCAGTGTGTCAGAGCGCTTTTACTGAGGTGCTCTACATCACCCCTGTGAAGACAGTGCGTAACTGCTGAGCTCAATGACTCCTCTCCAGGGTCCCCTGGATCAGTTCTCTGGAGAAAGTTCCAGGCTGCTGTTTCCTCTATGTCAGATCCGGCCTGAAGAAGCCGGATCTGATCCTTTTCCCTTTTCCCTTAACAGCAGTCAGGGATACTTCTTCAGAGGTGAAAAATGGAAAGAGTAATGCATCTAGTTAGCGGATGAGAAAGGCAGCTAGCTAACTAGGGGAAGAGACTAAGATAGGAGCTGAAAACCAACCATATTGATAAAAATGAAAATAAGAAGAGACAGTCGGCTAGGATTTTGGACCAAGAATGAACTTTTCTGGGCAATATGGGATGCAACCCACTCTTTTCTAAAAGGGGGCTAGATGTGGCCAGACCCTCCATACAAAGCTCCTGAATTCAGAGGAACATAAAATGCAAAACAGCCAGTTTCATTTTCTCTAAAATCTGTTTCCTTTAATGCCTACTGTTGAAGAACTGGATTAGAAGCCTGAATTCCTACTGGTCATTTTAAATCCTCAGAGCCACTTGTGATTATTTGGCCATTAACAAGTGAGAAATCTCTGGGTTCTGCTTATCTATAATTAGTTCTGGATGGAGAGGCCATGTGACCACCCACTCAGGACCCAGCTTGCAAAATCCAGGAGCTACTCTTATTCTAATAAAACTCACTTAACCTCCAAAAAAAAAAAATGTTGACTGGTGAGCTGGGGGTTTAGCTCAGTGGTTCTGGCGCCTGTCTTGCAAGAGCAAGGGCCCAAGTTCGATCCCTAGTTAACCATATACAATACTGGGCGTGGAGACTCATGCCCAGCAGCAATTAGTACCATATATCACAGTGCTGGGCATGGTGGCTCACGCCTGTAATCCCTGCACTTGGGAGGCAGAGGCAGGAGGATTGCTGTGATGTGAGTTTGACACTGAGCTCAGGGCCAGCCTGAACTTTGTCTCAAAAAACAAAACAAAACAAAAAATAAAAATGTTGACTGGTGATCTATAAACCAGATGTCAACTGACTAGTTTGCAGACAGGTGTATGTGCCTCCCAGGGTTCGCTTCATTTCTCTCCTGCTACTCCCCACCTTGTACTTAGGGGTTCCTGCCTTGCATTGTAGGTCCAACAGCCACCTGTTCCGGTCTCCATCTCCAGGTCTGGTCCCAGTCTCCTGCCTGAGCTTCAGACCCACATACTTTCCCACCTCTGCACAGCTGCCCAACTGATCTCAGGAATCTGGTATGTTCAAACTCATCCTGTAGAGACGTGTTATTAAGAGAGAGCACCGACTGGCCGTGTTCAGATTCCGGTTTGGTTACCTCCTGGCTGTAAACCTCAGGCAAGACGCTTAACTGATCTTTGCTTCAATTTCCTCATCTGGAAGATGAAGATGATAAATCTCATAGGACTGTTTTGTGAATTAACATGAGTTTTCTGATGCACAGTAAGAACTATAGAACATTAGCTGCTATAATTAAATACTACTCTCCTCTGCTCCCTGTCAACTGAATTCAGCAGATTGTAGAGACCAGTAGAAAGTCAAATGCCTGTCTTGTTCACGTGGCTGAACCAAAGCCTGACCTATACAACTATACAATTCACTTGCTCTCCAAACTACCGTTTGTTAGACCACTGCCTCCTTGACCACTGCCTAGCTCAGGGTCCCAGCCTGTGCTGAAACAAAAGTAAACATTCTAAAATCCACCTGGCTGTTTCTTTTTAAAAACTCCCACAGTGCTCAGAAGTAATCTTATGGTGACCTTTAAGATCCTGGATGACCTGATTCCTGCTTTCATCTGCACTTCAAACTTCTTATGCCCGAAACTTCCTCTATTGCCTAAACACAGGCTTTCTCCCTTAGTGAATGGAGGCACCTACCGACTCTACTGAAGTCAGACATTTCTGTCCAGCAACTCTCAGTCCTCCTAGTCTCTGCAGAGCCTGTCATCTTCTCACACTCTTCGGCTGTGGTTTCAGCTACGGCCTTGCCCCACATTATTTCAAGCGTATTTAACTGGCCCACCTACCCTGTCCCCACCTCCCCACCTACTTTCTAGGAGGCTTCCAGACTCATGTTAACTGCCTAGCAGCACATCACCACCACGGAAATCATTCCTAACCCTCAGACCCAAACCCAAGCTCTTTAACATGATTTTCTTCCAGGATCAGCTTGGTCTCACTCTTGAGTCTTGGGTCCATCCTTCTCTTCCACTGCCAGACTTTCAAACTCTCTTTCAGGAAGCCTTTGCTGAAAGAGAATTCAACAGAGGCACGCTGTGCCACTGCAGATTCTGCGGCTCTGCAATGAGCCATGAGCCTCTCAGGGGTGTCTGCAGGGCATCGGGCAGGCAGCAGGCACTCAGTAAGGTCTGTGGAAAGAATGAGAAGAGCTGAGAACACGAGAGGCACCCTGACACGCTACGGTCGGTCACACAGTGGAGCCACATAGACCGGCACAGTGCCGTCAGCTGGGGCAGCCTCCGGAATGATCTCCACACTCAGTTCTCATTACCATACTGACTTGGTAACATCAAGTACTTCCTAACAAGATAATGGTGGGGCTTAAAAACATTTAATAGTTTTGCCACATAGCACACATTCAATTCCTCTGGCCAGTAATTACTTTGAGCCAACTATGTGGCACCCAATAATTTAAGTTCTGGGAATATACTGTATTTTCACCGGCTCTAAGATTCTTAAAGGCCCACCACTTACTGGAAGTACAATTAAAAAAATACTACCAATTAAATCAAGATACATTGCCAATTACAAGATAAGTTCAGATTTTTCTGAGCAGTAATTTGTGGGAAAATATGCATCTTAGATTCAATTTTTTTTAAAAGGAGTGTTACAGAAGAGACAAGGTCTCTGTCTTCAGAGAGCTTTTGTTCTCTCAAACAAAAGTAAGGGGACATAATAAATACACAATGACAGATTATGATAAGTATTACAGGAAAAATAACAAAAGGCCAAGGGGGTACCCAGGGAAAGCAGATGCTAGGACCTCTCTGGGGAACGTTTAATGAGCAGGGACTTGTTACAATGAGTGGTGGATAAACATTGTTCCAGCAGAGGCTGAATCTAACACAGAAGATCAGAGAGGGAAATGTCTGGTGGGTTAAGGACAAGCAAGGCAAGTCCAGACCTGGGCAGCCAACGTCCTGAAGCCCAGTGGCGTTTCCCAGGTGAAAGCAGGTATCCTGGTCTAGTTAGTTGACCACTCCAGGTGGGGAGACTAAGAAAAGTAGTATAGTATCTATCAGGACAGAGGGTGTAGAGCCAGATCACCTAGCTTTGAATCCTCACTCTGCCCTCTAGCAAACTGTGTAAACTTGGACAAATTAACTATTCCGAGCCTTAGTTGGCTCAGCTGTAAAAAGGACACAGTAAAAGTACCCCATTTATAAATTGACTTTGAAAATTAAAAGAAGTAATACTTGCCAATTAAGATATAATCAATTATTACCAACATTTACCCTAAGGTTATTTGTTTATAAGACAAGGTCTTGCTTTGTGGTTCAGGTTGATCTCCAACTCACTAGCCCAGGCTGGCTCTGAACTTGAGGTGGTCCTCCTGGCTTAGCCTCTGGAGCAGTGGAATTAGATGTTCACCATGATATCTGGCAGCCATTTTTAAAAATTGTTAACGACCCTAAGGAATAAATTTAGTTGATCCTTAAAACATGAGGCTACTTTTCTAGACTACCAACTGGTAGGATGGTAGCCAAACTTTTTGCTTTATGTATATACACGTATCTATTAATTTATTTTTGTATTATAGAATAGTGATATTATTTTGGGAACTGGTTCAGGCATACAACATAACTTACTCATTTTAAATCCCTGTATCCCCTTCTGCCATTCCTTCTCCTTCCTCTAATTCTCTTCCCCATCTCCAAATGTCAACCTTCCCGCTTCCTATCATCTCTTTTATTTATATTTTATTTTTTTCATGTAAGGAAAAACATGTGATATTCACTGGGTCTGGCTTAGGGGAAATAAATATTTTCTGACTTGAATTTGCCTTCTTCTCCTTTCTTTTGAGAGAGGGTCTTACTCTGTAGTTTAGGCTAGCCTTGAACTCACTATGGATCCCATACTGGGCTCAAACTCTTGGCATTCCTCCTGAGGGCTGGGATTACAGATGTGCATCACTATACCCTCTCTTCAAAGTTACTTTTAAAATTACATGTGCTCCTCCTATATAAATTAGTGGTTTTGCAGTATAATGTATGGAATTAAGTCCCTTCCACTTATTCACTTATAAAACCTATAATAAGAAGAATACATTAAGGAATTTTATACTTACCATCACTCTTTTTATTAAATTACACTACTGTGTGCATTATGTTAATACCAAGTCAATCTCTTGAATATAGAGTCCACATAAAAGTTCAATTTTTTCCATGGCTAAAGATCCTGTTGGTGCACGGGGCAGGTCAGGCTTTTCGTTCGCTCAGATCATATGTTTTGTGACTTCATTCCAAGTCATGATGTTCCACAGGGCGAGCCAGTCCTATATATAACAACTTGAAACTTGAGGCCGTGTCATGAGTGTGAGTGAACAGACTTCAGTGTGCCCAAGAGGTTCTTACCATCCAAGTGCTCCCTGGGTAGTAAGTCATGCTCTCAGAAAGCATTTAACTTTATGGAGATGTATTAATGGAAAAGGAGCACTTAAATTTTAGTCTTTTAGCATTTCATCTCACAAGGGGTAAAATAAGAATTCATCAAAACTGCATTGAGCATCTACTAACCCCCCTCCCCCAGGAACTGTGTTTATCTCTAGAAATCCAATAGGAATCAAGGCATGGTCTTTGCCTCAAGGATGTATGAAATTTTACCCCAAGCAATATTTCGAAATGATAGCTCCAAACTCATCCTGATGCAATTCATTTGGCAATTCTGAGAGGAAAAAATAAAAACTTGCACATTTCCTTTTTATTCTGAAGAGATGTTAAGAAAACCAGCCATGGATTCACAGGCACCTGAAAGCTTAAGAATGACTCCTAGCACTATGTGACAGAACATGGGGATCCGGAACAATCACCCTCATTTGTAGAATGTGTAAAGTCACAGGAGTATTAAGTGAGAGAAAATGTACATAACTGCTGCTCCAGAGGACAGCCATTATGATCCGCACCATCAGGTTACCACTAACAGCACCCCCCTAGCTGTCAGTTACTGGGCCTCTGGTATGAAGAAGGGGAATTTAAATGTTCTAATCAGCATTCACCACGTGATCTATGTTTAACAACCTTATATAAATGCTCCTCAACTAACAGTGGAGTCACATCCCAAGAAATTCATCATAACTTGAACACGTAAATCAAAACTACATTTAACCCAGTACTCTAGACAGTATGGGCTTATCTTGCGATCACACGGTTGACTAGGCTTGACTGCAATTACCTTTCCAGCACCATAAGAATATCCTGGAGTGTATTCTGAGCCCAAGTTGGGGATCAAAATTCAAAACCTGAAGCACGGTTCCTACTGAACGCATATGCCCTTCAAAGTAAAACATGTCCAAGCTGGGGACTGCCTGTACAGTGAACTGTAGACCTCATCTCCAGACAGGGCCCGAGTATTCCACTGGTTGGCTGTAGTTAGACGGAATGTAGCTCAGCTGACGCCAGCCGGCTATTTGGCTAACCGAGTACATCCTAAGGTACAGGGAATGGGGGTGGGAGGGGACGTCTGGGGTTCAGGGCAAAACCCACACCATAGGGCTGGGCCAGAAACAGCTTCTGAGGAAAGCCATCTTTTCCCACGAGGTTTTGAGAGGTGGAGCTAAGGAGTGACAGGCTAGACGGGCATTGCTCGCTAGAACTGCACACCCAGTCCAGCCATGGAGGCGCTAATCTGAGCAACCATCAAAATCAAAGATGGCACGATCCCTAACAATCACCGATTTGGATAAACTGTCTTAATCTTTTTGCAAAATTTGGTGCCTCCTTGCGTTTCTCTGGCAGGAGGATCTGTATTTCTCATCACATGTTTGAGTCTAAGCCTGAAAACACCACGTTCGCTGTTACCGTCCAACTTTCGATTCGTTCTATGAAGAAACTGAGGCCCAGAGAGGAAAAGGTGATTGCTTCAAGTCAAACAACAGGAATACCAACAAGCGAAGCATTTCAGTTCCAACTCCGGCCTCGTGTTCAGGGCCAGTTAAGTCCAAAAGGTCTTCGCTTCTCTCCTGGCCCTGAAAGATTTCCCAAGATTAGAGAGCTAAGGTTCGAACCCAGGCGCTGCTTCAGGCAGTCCAGATTCCAGGATCAAGGGTACTTCGCCAAGGGACCGAGAGGACTCGAGGAGAGGGGGGCCTAAAGCTCCTGCACACCCTGCCCTCACCTCCGCAGTGACAGCTTGCCTTGGCGACTCCAGGTGGAGAACAGGGTACAAGGAGTCCCGGGCTAAAAGAAGGCTGTTCTGCGTGTGCGAAAAATACCACCCACTCACCTGACAGCAGAGGAAGCAGACACGCCCCAAAGACCGCTTTCCAGCTCGAGGAGGAG
This sequence comes from Petromus typicus, assembly GCA_004026965.1. Lineage (NCBI taxonomy): Eukaryota > Metazoa > Chordata > Mammalia > Rodentia > Petromuridae > Petromus > Petromus typicus. Next base: position 30,777 of record PVIR01007394.1, read on the forward strand.
GGAAAAGGGAGAGAAAAGAATAACAGGAAATGACTTAAGGCGCACGTGCTTCGGCGGGGGGCGGATACTGGATGTTCGAGAGGCGCGGCCGCTGCCCCGCGCCTGCGCAACAGTCTTCTGCCGCGATGCCAAGTCACTAGAGTGGGAGGAGCCTGAGTAGGGGGCGGAGCGCGTGCCTGAGTGACGCAGGCGCAGTGCGACTTCACAGGTGCGTACCGCCCCCCAAACCCCCCTTTCCGCGGATTTGTATCCGGGTCAGTCAGGCTCGGCGGTCGGCGAGAGACGATCTGAACTGACGGGACTGGATCGCCAGGGCGCCCCAGCTGCGAGGAGGTAGGTGCCCTGAAGCGAGGGAGGGGCCGCGGCTCGGCGTCCCGGCCCCGGGCCGGCGTGGCTGCGCGCAGCTTCCGTGGGGCCCGCCCGTTTCTCCTCGCATCGTCTCCGAGCGCCGACCGCCTGTGCCCGCCTCGGCCTGGGCCTTTCCCGCGGCCCCTCATCCGCCGCGGCCTGGACCTGCGAGAGATCGGCGCCCGCGCCGCTTCCCGCCTTCCTGTGCTCCCGCGGCGCCCGCCCGGCCCGCCCCGCCCGCCCCGCTCCTCCGGGCTCTCCCGCCCAGCCGTAGTTTCCCCTTTTCCCCTCCTCTGCCTCCCTTTGCCCCATCCCGTCTTTTCCCGCTCTTCTCCGAGTCCCTTTCTCGTCGGCTGCGCTTTTGGGTTAGTTCCCGTCCCCTCTCCTGCGCCTCCGGCCGCTCGTTTTAACTCCAGTCAGGAGTCTGTCCAGAGAGGAAGCTTTCCAGCTGGAGACCCGGGCGGCCCGTCCTTGTGCTCCCAGCCCTCCAAGTCCTCACCATTCATTCCCCCGATCCATTTTAACCGCGACAGGCCCGGATTTTGGTTGAAAGGAATTGACACGGGGCTGTGGCTGGAGCCGTGCGATTGTGGGGGTTGTGTGCAGCGAGGTGTGGATGTGTTTTTGTCGTGGGGGCCGGGCCTTGTTTGCTTCCAGAGTTGTTGGACAGGGTTTTCTTCGCCCGGCTCCACACTTCCTGTGGTCTGGGAAAGTTTCGAAATCTTTTTAACATTGTGTTGACAAGCTTATGCGGGTCCCGCAGTGGTTGTTCACGAGTCCTGGAAATGTGGAATTAGACTTGAGGTTTAAGAAGGCACGGTTGAAATGTAAAGACGTAAACAAGATTGTGATACAGGCTGTGCGTTCAAAGTCGGAGAAATCCAGGAATTTCCCTTTCGATGGAGGAACTTAACGCGAAATTTACTTAGTGTTTTTTAAAGTTTTGGGGAAAGCTCGAGGCAAAGTTAAATTGACCTAATGCAAATTAACTTCTAAAAAGTCTGTACAAGTTCGAGTCTTTGGGGATTGTTCACGAAGCCACTTAGGTGAAAACGGCAGAAATTTCTCCCTCAGATTTAGTACTAAGGGAGAAGGGCAAACCAGTTATATATGTGGTACTAAGCTAGTTGTATAACTTACTGTGAGAAAATGGGAAGCTAGGCGTACAGAGAAGCATAAACTTACAATTACAAATATGTTCCGATCTAGCTCTTCAGAGCATGCCTAACATATCTTGGCGCCGAGTTAAAGTAATTGAAGAAAAAGGTGAATAATTAAAATGTTGGAAGTCTGAAAATAGTGGAGACAGGACTTCATTCCTAAAGTTTTAACCTGTATCTAGCTTTTTTTTTTTCTATTTTGCTTCTTAGATGATAGTCTTCAGTGTGTCAACAAGAATGTTAAGTTTATATTAACACGTATGGTGGTCATCTGCCCATCTATTAAGTCAGCACTGTATAATTAAAAGTTATATATCTGCATATATAGATATATAGTGCGCTTCTTGGCACACTGTTATATTGTTAATTCCTAGAGGACAGGAGTGGTGTTCTAGAGATGGAGACCCCAGCCTACTCTATGTCAAATTCGCCCTTCTGTCTCTAGCATCCAGTCTAGTGCCAAGTCTATGGTAGGAATTCTATAACTGTTTGTAGGAGAAATTAATTTCTACCTATGGAATTCAGCAATGCATACTTAGATATCATGTGTAGTTAAATATTGACTGATTTCCCTTGAATCCCAAAAGAGGGTTTGTGTGGGCTCTTGGGAGTTTGAGAAACTGGCATAGATAATTTATGAATTCTACACCGTCCCACAGGCTGAGTGCTTGGTCATAAAGTGACTTAGGAGAACTGTAAGTGAAACTTTAGTCCTGGCAGCAGGAAAAATTTATTTACAATCTGTGGTAGCACCCTAGTAGATGTTGTGAAGCTTCAGCACATATGAGATTTGTTCATGCCTCCCCTACCCAGTGGTAAAGGACATTGTGTATTTGGAGGGATCCTACTCTAATTGACAATTAGACTAGTGAAATACGGATTTGTATGAATGTTTCCTTCATACTTGTGTACTGCTTTTAAAAAATAGCCAAATACATACGTATTTTATGTTTTTTATCTTACCAAAGTGAGGTGAAAACTAACTTTTGAGAGTGTTTTCAGTTTTCCCCAGAGATCTGCTAAAATATGTTAATTTCTACACATAAAAAAGTGAATTAATGAAGGGTATTGATTCCTCACTGCTTTATGTCGCTGCTTTGTGATACTTCTTGGTTACTTCAGACATTATGACCCTTGACCTTTGGAATGGTAGAGATCTCACAATAACGTCAAATTCACCCCTGGGAAATGACCAGATAAGGAATCAGAATTCTAGGATTGGTAGAGGCACTGCGCCTTAAGGGGTCGGGGTCGGGGGTGGGGGTGGGGGTGATTAGGATTATCGGTTATAAATAAGAGGTAAAGAATATTCTTTGTTTCCGGGAAAAAAAAGTGTTTTTACTTTTCCTTCCTGGATACTGCTTTAATTCTTTATTTTTCGAGATTTGAGACTGTGTACTCTTAGTAATAATTTAGAAACTTAGGAATAATTTGGAGACTAGATTTGAAGTTTTTTAACAGACTTCTTGTTTTGGTTGAGCTTTCATAATTTTAAATCTAAAAGTCAAGATAGAAATGGAGAATTTTTGATAATCAAATCAGTTAAGAGATTATTTAAAGGCACAGCAATATAACAGTAGTTCATTTTTACTTTCTACTTCTTTAGCCCTTGACTAAAGAAAAGTTCTGTCTTTATCTCTTGAGTTGCAAGAATAGTTCTTTTATTTGCTTTGTTTAATAATATTCAAGGCTACTTAACAAAAGTATCAATTTATGAGTGGGCCATCGAGATTCAAACCTGTAATCCCAGTACTGAGGAAGCAGAGGCAAGAGGATTGCTATGAGTTTGAGGCTTGCTTGAGCTGCTTAGTAAGTTCAGGGCCAGCCTGAACTACAAAGTGAGACCCTGTTTCAAAAAACTAAAAACAAACAACAGTAACAACAAAATTATCAACTTTATAGGATCAATAACCTCTGAGATAATTTTCAAATCTGTTTTAATTATAATGTCTTTCTCAGATATGTTTGCATGCATGTTGATATTTGGATGAGAATTGCTTTAGAAAAATGGTTATCGTGACGTGAAGTTTTAACTAGAATTGTTAGAGCTGAACTAGACAAATAGCATTTTAAAACAAAGTGGTGTAGTTTGAAGTGTGCTCTAATTTTTCTCTTTTTTTTATGCAAAGGTCAGTTTGTCCATAGATACCTACAACTGTGGTGATTTTCATCCTTATGAAAAGTACAGTAAAACATTTTTTAAAAAATTACTTTAAGATAAGGTCTCACTGTGTAGTCTAGGCTAGCCTCAAACTCCCAATCCTCCTGCTTTAGCCCAGTCCTGCAAATACTGAAATCACAGGTGTATGCCACCACCACAGCTGGATATTAGGTGACCTGTTTTCCAAAACTATGTAGTAGAGTGTTGTTATCAAGAATCTGGCCAGTTTAAATTCTGTTATAGTGTGTAATCATTTTTCTGTGTTAACGATATTAGGGATATGGGTATTTTCAGTTACTCTTGTTTTGGTTTTGGTAGTGCTACAAATCGAACCCTGGGCCCTGTATGTGCTAGGAAAGTGCTGTACTGTTGAGCCATATCCCCAACCAGGGAACTAGATTTTTTAATAAGTAACATACTTGTGATGCTGCTTTTCATTTTGCTCATTTTATTTTTTTCTTTTTAAAAAAATTTTAGTATTAACAGAAACATCTATAGAAGTGTGAAAACTTTCACAATGAAATCTGAAGCCAAGGATGGAGAGGAGGAGAGTCTACAAACTGCTTTCAAGAAACTAAGAGTGGATGCATCAGGGTAATTAAATATGTAGTATATTATTTGGAATGTTTACTAGATTTAACTAGTTCTTTTCCTTGGTAAGTTTCTCATCTTTAAATTCATAATTATTCATAGAAGACATAAATGCTGGCAGTGTGACATTCTACCCAATTCTACACCATGTCATTTTACTTTAAAAAGAAATCCTTCTGTTAAATTCAAAAGTAGCATCTCACTCAAACTCTTAAGGCTGTTTTAGTTCTCTTTAGCTTTGTGGTGAGAACCCACTTCAAAGATTTTTCTAGCAATATGCCGTCAGGGTTGACCTTATATTTCTCAAGGGAATCACAGTATTTTTCAGCAAAAGTAAATTGTTCCAATAGAAATCTATGAAAACATTGTTGATTTCATGGTTTCTGCTTGCTGAGTCTATCACTATGGAAACCTCTATTCAGCAGGGTTCTGTCACTGAGATCAATAATCTTGGACCCTGTGGCCACACTAATTAGAGCACCTGCAGACCAGCTGCTTTCTGAATGTTAATATTTTGCCCTTTGCAAACTGTTCTGCTCAAGCTTCTTCTTGCTCCCAGTTGTTTGCCTCAGCCAGAAGAAATTTAGCAATTTTGATGGATACAAGAGTTTTTCTGGGCTGATGATATAGCTCAATGGCGCTGCACCTGCTTGGCAAGTGCAAAGTCCTGAGTTCAATTCCCAGTACCAGGAGAAAAAAGAATTTTTTTTTCTTTTTACGAATGGAAACCAGACACTGGAGCCTGACGAGATTGTACAACATATAGTAATTATAATTACTAACATTTGTTTCTCACTCAATACTAGGTTATGTATTTTGTGTGCATTATTTAATCTTAACTGCCAGCTTAGAAGATGAACACTACTACCATTTTATCTTACAGATGAGACACAATGCAAATTAATTATTTGTCTACTGGTTACATTGGAAGAAGTGCCAGAAGCCAAAATTTGAACACAGCCTAGCTCCAGAACCCATGCTGTTAGCCATTTCTTTATGTAGTACTCAAAATGCCTAGCATAAAGTAAAAAGTAAATAAAAGTTGTTGTTAAAGCTTGGGCTGGGATTTAGCTCAGTAGCTCCAGTGCCTGTCTGGCAAGCATAAAGTCCTGAGTTTGATCCCCAGTATAGAAGTAAGTAAATAAATAAAACTCTGCTGGCTGCTGGCACTTTTGACCTACAAAACAAATCAGGTTCATGTTAATAGATTTGCACAGTACTGTAGATGTTAAAACATTGATGTTTGCTTCCATGATACTGTAAAAAGGTAACATTTTCCCATTTTTTTCTAGTATGATCATTTTGCTGTTTCTCCCAATACTTTGTTAAGCTGTTTGGTAAAATGGAAATTAAGCAGAAAACTAGATAGTTCCCGATTGTAGTTGCAGTGTGATTTCTGATATAGAAATAACTTTAAAAATCAGGAAAATGGGGCTGGAGATTTAGCTTAGCAGTTCTGGCATCTGCCTGGCAAGTGCAAGGTCCCCAGTACCACATATCACAATGCTGGGCGTGGTAGCTTACACCTGTAATCCTAGCACTTGGGAGGTAGAGGCAGGAAGATTGCTGTGAGTTCTAGGCTAGCCTGGGCTACAAGTTAGACCCTGTCTCAAAACACTAAAAAAAAAAAAAATCAAGGAAAAGCTACGAATACACACATAGGTATTCGTATGAGCCTCTTAGTGTGTTAACTTACATAAGCATTCTTGATATACAAACTACTTTGCTGATGTGAGAAATTAGAACTTAAAATTAAGCCATTTTGGTGCTATTAAAAATTACTTGGACATTATATAGCATCTTCAAAGTATCTGTGCAATATATGGATGAAAATTGTATATTTGTAGTATGTATTTGGCCTTGAGTGAAATTACAGGAGGATAAAGAGCCCTGGAGAACATTTGGAAGAAACCAAGTGAGGATAGAAGGGGTGCATCATTAGCATGACTCATCAAAATAAGACTTCTACAGTGTACCTTACATTTTAGTTTCATTTTGTTGCCAGTTTATAAATGAGACTTCCCGTGGCACTGATTCATAAACAAACCAAGCCTTGCCCTGAATTTAGCATGATCCTGTTCAGCAGGTTTTAATTCCTAAAGTGTTTATCCTATCGGGACAAATACATGTATTTGTTAGAAAACAACATAATCTTTTACTTTTGACTAAAATAATACATGCATATTATAGAAAAATTTACAAAAAGAAAAAAGGGCAAATAAGTCATAATTTATCACAATCCATTTTATTATCTGTACATGATACCAAATATCTTTTTTTAGATATTTGAATTATAAGATATGTACAGGTGTTAATATGCTGTTTTATCTTGATATTATAAGCATATTCGTATCATTAAAAGTTCTTTTGTACAAGCCATTTTTAATAGACTTTGAATGATTTATTATATAATGCCATAATTTCTGTAATATGGTATATTTTTCTTTTTAGGTATTTATTGACAATTATTTTTTATTTTAAATTGTGTTTCAGTGAAGATCTTTTTAGTCAGAATTAATTTTTTTTCTAAAAGATTTTCATTAATACCATGGCATGTATAGAAGAAGCCAAGAATGCTTATGTATGTGGGCTGTTTTTGTGTATGTCTGTGTATATGTTAAATCTGGAAGAAAAGTTAAAGAGTATACCTAAAGATTAAGAGTATACCTATTTTAAAGTTTAATTCAGCACCTAAAGGTTTTGGTCTCTCCTTAAACTTCAGTCCCACAAGCTCTGATTTGCCTGTAAAGAAGAAATGGTCAGAGTTGGTAGCATTCTTTTTGGAAATAAGGCTCATAAATAGCCTAAAAAGATAAACAGCCTAAACGTCTATTTATATCCTACTGCTGGCTATACTTAAAAATCATTCTTTGGCTTATGAGCTTTAAGGATCTTCTAAATTTAGTTTTGAAGGGAAGTATATCACATCACAGTCTGATTAATTTTTAGTAATTAAACTAGAAAAACAAAGATAGTGCTAAAAATAATACTTGAGTTAGAGCAGTACCTTCTCATTTTTTAGTGCTAAAAGTAATACTTGAGTTAGAGCAGTACCTTCTCATTTACAGTTTTCCATAGCAGTAAACTTTTGTTGTTTTTTTAAGGTCCATTGCATCACTGTCTGTTGTAGAAGGCACGAGTGTCAGAGCATCAGTCAGAGCAACAGCAGATGATACCAAACCTAAAACCACGTGTCCATCTAAGGACAGCTGGCATGGGTAAGAGGTTCTTATTGATACAGTTTTTATTTCAGTACCTTAAAATATTATCAGATTTTCTTCTAAGTATCAGGGGAAAAAAGCACACAATGATAAAGAACCTAAGGCACAGCGATTAAGAGAAGGACTCGTTCTTCTCACTTATAAGTTTGCTGAGACTTTCTCTGTGGCTGGTTCAGTGTTAGTTTTTGTGAATATACATGTGTTTGAGAAGAATGCTTCTCTAAATGTTCTTGAATTCTGTGTTTGTTCAGATATTTTGATTTGGTATTTGAGTCTGGGCATGGCTTTACATTCTATAATCCCAGCTACTCAGCAGGATGATCAAAAGGTTTTTTTTCCCCTTCGTTACTAGTCCTTACCTACTCTTTTCTTCTTAAGGCAGTTTCTTCAGTGAGCAATCTTTTATTAAGAAATAGAGCTTCTGGGGGGCCGAGGAGTTAGCTCAGTGGTTCCGGTGCCTGTCTCA
>PVIR01007394.1:38823-61241 GCA_004026965.1 Petromus typicus
AGCGCAAGGACCCGGGTTCGATTCCCCGGTAACCACATAACAATACTGGGTGTGGAGACCCACACCCAGCAGCAACCAGTACCACATACCACAGTGCCGGGCGTGGTGGCTCACGCCTGTAATCCCAGCACTCGGGAGGCTGAGGCAGGAGGATTGTGATGTGAGTTGGAGGCTGAGCTCAGGGCCAGCCTGAACCACAGAGCGAGACCCTGTCTCAAAAAACCTAAAAAAAAAAAAAAAAAAAAAAAAATAGAGCTTCTGCATCACATTATTCCCATACATTTCCCCAGAGGTGGTGGTACAGCCCAGTTGTAGAATGCTTCTAGTGATACAGTTAACTCCCAGTATTTTGCTAGTCAGAGGTACGAAGTTCATGTTCTCAGAAATCATAAAAAATGAGTTCTAAGGACCATGAAGGTTAAGAGTAAAAAATTGTATTGAGAAATAGCTCCTGACAGACAGGACTCAAAAGTGGGTTGCTACAGACCCACTTTTCTGAGAGAGTTACAGAGCAAAATCATGAGATGGGTACAATGTGGGTCAAACTGTAATCAACCATTAAGATTACAAGTAGAGACGCTTACCTAATATTGATGCAGTAGTAGCAGGGACACATGAATGACACCATTAACCTCTGTTGATAATCTATAGTATTAGTCTTATCTTTCATTTTAATCTTAGTAGTTTTTAGTCTTAGTAGTCTTGGTGGGTGGGAAAGGGTGATCCATCCCAAATGAGATCATGCTCTGTTTTTATGGGAAATCTCAAAGGGGTAGAAGCAGAAATCTTGAGCTTCTGGTTGTCCCTTTGCATGTAAATCTGGCCAGTGTGACATTAAACTTCTTTAGTTTTGATGTGTTCTAACTTTCTTTACTGACTCCCTTAAGAGCTGAGCCCTGTCTGACTACCTATAATATTTCTGCCTAACTCAGCTGTCCATAATACCAGCATGTGCAAGGCCCAAGGTTTGATTCTCAGCATGGCAAAACAGATGGTTCCTCCTGGAGTTAATATGATATTATGGTGGGAAAAAATAACTTCCAGATTGCCAGTCAGTTATACAGAGCTTGTGGTCTCACAACATGGAGGAAGTCAAGGAGGAGATTAGAATTTAATTGGAAATAAGAATAGCTTCTAGATTTCAGGGTGGAGTTCCAAGTAGAGTCGGTGTCCAAAGCTTAAAGTTCCTTAAAACACACAAATTTAGAATGCTTGCAACTCTTTATTTTTAAAATTTTATTGGTACATTTTAAAGTAACACGGTCATAAAGAATTTGTATGTGCACATAATGTACTTTGCTTTTTTTCCCATTTCCCTCCCCTCCATCTTCTCTTCCTTGCTTTGTTTCTGTTTTTTCCTTGTCCCCTACTACTACTTGTTTCCTGCAACTCTAGTAGAGAGTGGGCTGCGTCCATATTGTCTAAGGAAATTCATTCCTTGTCCAAAGTCCTAGTTCACTGTCTAGTCCTTTTTTTTGAGACAGAGTCTTCTGTAGGTAGTTATCTGTCTGTCCTTGAACTCACTATGTAGCCCAGACTAAACTCAGGTTATCCTCTTACCTCAGCTGCCCAAGTGCTAGGACTACAAAACCAGCTCACCACACCTGGCTTTTCACTGTCTGATCTAATTTTAATTGTTACCAAGACAGCCCAACTTTGTTTCAGGCCTTTCTCCTAGCTAGCTACTTTACTCCTAAGTTAACTAAATTATTGGGTACAGCTTGTTTCATGTCCTGTTGGTAAATAAAATGTACTTTGGGTTTGTCTTTTTTTTTTTTGAGACAAGGTCTTGACTAAGTTGCCTAAGCTAAGCTTGAACTGGTAGTCCTTCTGCCTCAGTCTCTTAAGAGTTACAGATATCCATCACATATGTGACCTCATCTTTGTTTTTGAAAGATAGACTTGTTACACTTAAAATCATACTTGTAGGTTGACAACTGCTTTCTTTTTTGAAGATACTGTCATTGTCTACTTAATTGATAATGGAAGACTTACTATGAATTTAATTGTTGCTTTTTTGGAAATCTGTCTTATCTCTGGCTCCTTTTTTAAAAATTGATTTTATTGGTACATTTTATGTACACATCATGTTCACACTCAACATCAAGAGAATTTGTACCAGTATATGATACGACTCAGTACTCTGGCTGCTTTTATTATCTTTTGGTTTTGGTATTATGCAGTTTCTTTGCCATATTAAGTTTAGATGTGCATTTCTTTTTTAATTTATCCTGTTTCAGTTTTCCTGAATCTATAGATTTTCATTGATCAGTTCAGAAAATTTCTTAGCCATTATCTTCAAAAATCACTTGTCCTTCATTCTCTGTTGAGATTTTTAGCTGTTTGGTGTTTAGTATTCCTCTGAACTTCTTTTACATGTTTTCCAAATCCTTCTTGCTATTGTTTTCTAAGTGATGGACAAGCTATTTTTAAAAAGATTATATAGTAAATGTTTTAGACTGTGGAGGTCAGGAGACAAAATTCAGAGATAGTCCATAGGTTCTTATGTAAGAAGGAAAACTCCTATCCTTTGCTGTTTCCATGGTATGAGCCCTGCTAGCTAAGAGACACACTTTGTGTTCGGTTGCAGAATGAATCTCAGAACCAAATTAATAGCCTGAGACAGTGAGCCTGGTGGATTGGGTAGGTCAGGTTTATCCTGTCTTGGTGACAACCAGTTTACAGCATGCCCTTCTGTCCTCAAGAGGTCCTAGCATTGGTTGGAGTCTTGAATTGAAATTCTAACTCTTGATGCCCAGCTGGTGGTGCTAACATGTGGTGTTAGGACAGTAGGCAGGGGGTAAAGGAAGGGAGGTGTCTCCATGACTCAGTGCTACCCATTGGAGTAGTGTCCACAAGCTGTACAGAAATAGGGGGTGTTAAGAGTGGAACTCAGTGGCACAGTATATGCTTAGCATAGGCAAGGCCCTCAGTTTAACCCATAGCCCCTACCCTCTATAAAACTAAGTTGGGGGACCAGAGTTGGCCTACAAGCAGCTATTTGTTGACATCTATTATAAATCAGATTCATCTTCCAGTTCAGTAATTCTTAGCTCTGTATATACAATTAGGGTGGTCCATTTAGTTTAACTGAAAATGTAAATTTATATATTCATTTGATAGTACTAGAGATTGAAAAGGGGGCCTTCACACTTAAGCCATGTCCCCAGCCCTTCTTATTTTTTATTTTGAGATAATGTCTTACTGCCGCTTGCCTTGAAGTCATGATCCTCTTGCCTCAGCCTCCAGAGTAGCTAGATACACAGGCACCTGCCACCACACCCAGCTTTCAATTTCTTTTATTTAAATGTTTTATAATTAGTTTCTTCATATACTGTATCTGATAATTCCTAGTTTCTGAAGACCTCAGGGAATCTATATCCTTTTTTATTTGTTGGCTATTACCAATGATAAGAAACAAGTCATAAATCTGATACTGTTTAATAATACTGGCAGAGTGGTGGCTCTTTGTAGCATTAGCTTACCTTGTACTTACTACAGTTATATTTAGATTTAAGGCACATTAAGCTTTATAAAAGCATCAGTCTGTAAGGTTCTTCAGCATCCACTGGTCAGAGGTTCCCAACCATAGGGTGAAGTATTCCACACTGTAATGTTTGGCCCAAGTGATTCAGCTTTCCTTCTTATTTCTATAGCTTCTAATAATGGGATGTTGATGTTTTTGAGTCACAAAACAAACAGGCAGCTTGGAAATGGAGGCTGGTACATCTTTTTGGAGGAAGTTTGTGAAAAACTTACAAAGCTGAGAGGTGGCACATTTCCACCGATCATAAGGGATCTATTAGGAGGGCTCTGTATCCCAACATCTTCTTGTGTATTTCTCAGGTCTACAAGGAAGTCTTCACGAGGAGTAGTGAGAACCCAGCGTCGTCGGCGTTCTAAGTCTCCTGTCCTTCATCCACCAAAGTTCATACATTGCAGTTCAATAACATCTCCTCCCAGCAGCCAGCTCAAGCATAAAAGCCAGACTGACACACCTGATGGCAGCAGTGGGCTGGGAATTTCACCCCCAAAAGAGTTCAGTGCAGGAGAAAGCTCTGCTGCTCTTGATGCTACCCGTACAGGGGCAGTTGTTGAGCCTTTGAGAACTTCGGTTCCAAGGCTCCCAGCGGGAATTAAGACCGAAGACTCCTCTGATGCTACCCATGTCTCTCAAGCAAGTCTCAAGGCCAATGATCTCTCTGACTTTCAATCTGTTTCCAAGATAAACCAGAGCAAGCCATGTGCCTGTGTAGGCAAGGAGTGCCAGTGTAAGAGATGGCATGATATGGAAGTGTATTCCTTTTCAGGCCTACAGAGTGTCCCCCCACTGACCTCAGAGAGAATTTCCACACTTGAGGACTACTCTCAGTCACTGCACACGAGAACTCTGTCTGGCTCTCCTCGCTCCTGTTCTGAGCAAGCTCGAGTCTATGTGGATGATGTGACCATTGAGGACCTATCAGGCTACATGGAATATTACTTGTATATTCCCAAGAAAATGTCTCACATGGCAGAAATGATGTACACCTGATAGCAGGAAGCTAACTTGAATGCTGTAAACCAATGAAGGGTTGTCAAAGATTTAGTTAATGCCAGACTCTGTGGCCACTTTGTGAGAAGACGTCTCTTTCTGCTCACTGTGCTTGCAATAAAAACTTTTCTTGGCATCTCAAACTTCATTCTTTAAATTTACTGTATGAGTTCTTACATACCCACGAGGCAAACAGATCCAAGACAATGCCTGTCATCTAGCAGTGTTCCGGGGGAACAAAGAAACGGTTACTGGAGTCTGGCAACAGTGGGTTTACGGTGAAAGCCTTTGTAAGACACAGCTTTTCAGATCTGTTTAAGATTTGGTAGCCAAGGAAAATCAAATGTAGTTTTATAATTGGATCAAACATTTGTCACATTTTAGTTGCCAGCTCAAAATATTGGAAGTTGTAAGACTGACTTGAACCATCTGCTTTATCGTGGGATTTGTATCATGAAAGGCTTTTTATGTTGAATGTTGAGTCGGACATCTGAGGTTAGATTGAACTTGGATAAACTAGCTGGCCTCCCTGTATTGTGTGAGCATTACTAACCATCACTAGCTACCCCTGGTGGTGTTCTTCCTCCTGAGATGGTCTGTGGGAAGTTTCTCAGATCTGTGTCAGTGCAGAAGGGCTGCAATATTTGAAACTACCATACCTCTTCTCCCCCTCTGGCGTTTTTATTTAAGGCTTTAATTCTTGCAATAAGTTGGAGTATGTCTCTTACTTTAGTTTTAAATGCTCTAAGTGTTCACCATCTCTTTGAACTGCACAGCCTGGAAGAGAATTTTTACATGCCATATCCTAATGCATTTCTAGTCATCCCTTCCAAAATTCCCTCCAAAGTTTGTTTTAAGAAAAAAGTGCTTGTTTTCAGCTTGAGAATGTGTCCTTATCTTTTTCAAGTGGTTGTAGCATGTATATTATATATATACATCATCTGGTTTGTATTTTAATTCACCCCACCCTAAGCATGCCCAAAATACCTCAGCATGTTAACAGTAGTAATAGGAAATTGGCTTTATTAGAGTACAAAATAAGCCTTTACTGTTCACTGAAACATACCACTGATTGCATAGCTGATTTATGACAGTAGGGTCACAGGTGATTTATACTGGGGCAAGTAGGAACTGTAGGAGACCCTTGCAAGTTTCTAGTGTGGATTTGGTGCACGGAAGGCTGTTGCGAGAGCAAGGGAGCAAATTGCCACCATGGCCCTAAAAACTAACTGACCTAAAAACTGATGTATTTTCTTAATAAACAGTGATAAGCACACTCCTTTTATAAATGTCTAAGGCAGCAGTTCTCAAACTCTGGCTGTCCTTCACACTTGAAAATTCAGTGCCCTAAAGAATTTGTGTGGGTTATATTTGAGTTGCCATATTGGAAATTATAGCTTAGAAATTTATAAGATACAGGTTACACACCAACATCAGTAAGATTTTTAAGGATAGCCTTCCTGAAACAGATGAGAAGGATGGCACTGTTTCACGTTCTTCTAAATCTCAGTGTTTGGTGTTGTAGGAGAAATGCTCCTGCGTTCACTCAGGGAACCACGTCATCTCCAGCAGACTCCATTGGACACTTGAGAAAGTGTTACACTGTCTAGTGCTGTTAAACTAGTAGTTTAACCTCTCACATTCCTTGAAAGGGTCTCAAAACTCACCCTCTCAAATGCCAGAGGCCATTTAAACTGGCTGAAAAAGCATTACTAAACCCACACCTCAAGTAGCATTTTATCTCACCTTTTTTACTGGAGAGTTACTTTTAATTAAGTAATGAGCTACTTGATTCAAATACAATTAAGGTCACTCCCAGAGTCATTAAGCCCTTTTCATTTGCTTTTCAAACAGTGGTCTGGTTATGTATTAATATATTTTGACACAAAATGACCAGAGAATGAAGAGTGCTACTACATTCTTTTCATACAAAGCTAACAGTGTAAGGATTGAAAAGATCAAAGTTCCAGTGACCTAATAAGCAGCTGAAGAAATTAACGAGGGTGAAAGTGTAGATAGTCCATATTTATGGGATACATTGTAGGTTAATATCTCACTCAAATCTATCAAAAGTTAAAAATTGCTCAGACCAAACAGCTTCCGTATTACCTTATCTCCTTATTTTCCTTTTGTGGATGTGGTTTACTCGATGCATACTTGAAAATGGATTGTTTATGGACTGAGGGATTGTTTATACCCTAATGTTCTAAAGAAATCCATCCTGATTTCTGCTGGCCTTTAGTTCACCATTTTTTAATTCATTCATCTCTCAAGTATTTGCAGTACACCAGACTCACTAGGTACCAGAAATAGGAAAGCAGAACAACATTCCTATCCTGGGTGGAGAAAGATGAATTTATACATAGTATGGAGGGAGAGGGACAAGGAGATGGTGAGAGTAGGGGGCTGGGATTTCTGTTTGGTTTGGGGTCACTGAGGGAGTTTCATTGATAAGATGGGAATGAGCCACATAGGCCTATGGAGGAAGTGCAGTTTAGGCAGAAGGAAACAGTTACAGCTGGAGCAGCTGTGGCCAGAGGGATCTGGTAGATGGTTTTAAAGACTGCCGCCTCGTCTGAGAAAAGACCTTGCTAGAGCCAAGATGTGACCTCAAACTTGTTTTGCTCCTGCCTGAGCCTCCTGATTGTGGGGATCACGAGATTTACCTTGTAAAGGAGATCCATTGCCCAGTGTAGACCAAGGGGAGGGGACTAGAGCAGTCAGGAGGTTTTCAGTGAACTAGGCAGTGGTTTTGGTGGCTGGACACAGCAGTGCAGGAGTTACTCCATGATCTGGAATTACTTGGAAGGCAGCGAAAGGGATTTACTGATGGGCTGGATAGAGAGTGTGAAAGGAATTAAGATGACCCCCAAGCGCTTAAGGGCCTGGGAGTCAGTGCAGACTCGGGAGGCGAAATGGCGAGTTCAGTGTTCTTGTCAAGACTGAGGTGCTTAGGAGACACAGAGAGGTTGAGTGTGTGGTTAGATGGTGCCTCAAACCAGGAGCTATGGTATGGAGAGAGAAATACAGGAGCCATCAGTGTGTGAATTTTTTAAAGCCACGATACAGAAGATCACGTTGGCAGAGAAGTTAGCCGAGCCCATGCAGCGGCCTGGCCTGCAGCCCAAGTCCTGGCTACTCAGGAAGCTATGGCAGGAGGAGGCTGAGCCCAGGAGCTCCAGGCCAGCCCGGACAACATAGTAACAGCTGGTTTGCAAAAGTCAGAGGTCGAAGCTCTCAAAGATAATTCCTGCCTTACGTGACTTAGGATTCGGAGAATGAGCCAGCCAGTGGGAAAGGCAGCGGATCCAGCCAGGAGACAGTGTGGATAAGTCCCTGGGAAGGGCAGGCTTCCTCAGCGGGGCGCAGGGCCCAGACCTCCAGGAGACTCGCACAGTCTCTTCCTCTGGGAACTCCGTGTTTCCTCCTGTCTGGGTCCCAGGAAGCAGCACAGCTTAAGATGTCAAGGAAGTAACAGTGGAATGAAGTGAACAGCTCTGACCCAAGCAGAGCTAGAGATTGAAAAAAGGGCTCGAGGAGTGAGGATAACAGCTACTTTTCAAAAGCAATTTAAAATTCAAGTTTTTAGTAACTGATGTTCTAAGGAAACGCTGTTGTAATGCACGTATGGCCACAAGAGGGCCCCCTCCCCCTGGAATGCTCAGCATTAAAGCAGGGACAAAGTAATCGCTGCTCCAGATAGATCCTCAGAGAGCAGTGGGGACGCAGAACCCCTGGAGGCCGCGCTGAGGTGTCTGTAGAGGTGACTGCTGGGAGCAAGCTGTTGTCCCCCTGGTCCAAGGCCGGGCTGCCGGGCTGGAAGACCGGTCTCTAACCACTGCTGTTTGCTGCACGGGAGGCTAAGTTTTCCTCCAGGGGGTGAAAGGCAGACAGGAAAGTGTGGCTGTGTACATGAAAGAACTAGTCCTAAGAACTGGTGATCTGTGGGGCAGAAAGGAGAGAACATTTTCTGCCCATTTCTGAAATAAGAACTCAACTTCTGCCAGTTTTTATGTGACCTCAGTGCCATGGGATTTAGAAGTACATCAGGTGCATTAGAAGCCAGATAATCATCTAATGGTCTCTAGTGGCTCTGCTTTAAAGCAAAAGGTGATTTCTACACTAACTCATCCACCTCTCCTCACCACCCCACTCTTACATACACACACACACACACGGACGGAGCTTCCTAATCCTGGAGGCTCTTACCTTCTCCCCGGGTTCTCTGTCCTGTTACCCCTGGGCTTGGTTGGAATTTACAAACATTATTCCCAGACACAGCTTTCGGTTGTAGAGACCTATTTGTTCTTCCTACAAGAGTTTGGTGGGAACCTGAGCCCTGGCCTCCACCCAGGCCCTCAGCCCTTGACCCCGTCCCAAGAGCTCTCTGATGCCTGGCCTCCAGCTGGGAGGCCACTAGAGCAAAGACACTTTGGAAAGGAAGTTTTCTCTGTGTCCCAGGCATAAAGAGGGGCAGCCTCCTCGCCTTCAGGATGGTGCCTGGCTTTGGGGAGCAAGGAAGCAAGCAGACTACCCTGTTAGCCCTGAACTCCCCCTGGGTTCCTAAGGTGGAGAAGACCTGGCTGTGCATGAGCGCTGTCTCAGATCTGCTGTACCTCCTACAGTTTGTGGCCAGAGCCTTCGCTTTCCTCTCGGGTTCCCCTCTGCAGTCAGAGCGCATGGGAACTGTCCTGTTCCTTTCTCTTTAGGTCATACGCTTCCTTGACAGGGCTGGCAGGGGTGCTGGAGCCCCGGGCCTGTTAAGGGTGCAAGTGGTGGGGTCACCCGAGGCTTGCCAGCCTATGTGTGCTATGGGGTTGGAGTGTCTGAGGGCTGCTGGCCTTGGAGTCCCCTCACCTCCCTGTCCAGACCAGAGGACTCAGAGCAGAAGGCAGCTCCTACCCACGGGGAGGGAGGGCGTGAAGGTGGCCCGGGCTGCCTGTGCTCGGTCCTCAGCTTCCTTCCTCTGCCCTCCAGCCCCAGCAGGGTCTGAGCCACAGCTCAGTTTGAAACACCCCTCCCTCCGGCTCGAGGGAGGCTTGGCTGGCCAGGGGGTTATTTTGGGAGCTGCTTCTGAGATCCAATGGCCTTGTTAGGGCAACACTGACCTTTCTGTCACAGGAGGCGGGCAGGGCCGGAGAAGGGGCGGGGCGGCAGCGGGGAGACACAGCCACACACCCACTGGGGTGGAGGAGAAGGGGGCCAGGGGCTGCCTTCGGGAATTCCGCCGGGCTGGGCTGCCACTGGGGGACTGCCCCTCTTTGACACTGGGACCCTCTACCCAGCACTGTTCACCGTGCCTCTTAAAGGGATCAGAGCATTTTCTCTCAGACTCCGTGGAAGCCTGACTTGGGACACTTTGTGGGGACTCTGAGTCTTTCCCGCCTGTGTCCTTTGCCAGTGGCAGCCTTCCCCCGGCTGACTGAAGGGCCCCAGCCATGGCTCTGACCAGTACCGCTGGGCTGTTTCAGCCTCTGCTAGCCTCTTGCTTTGCTCCTCCAGGGGCGCGGTGGTGAGTCTTGGGGCTCAGACCTGAGGGTGCCCAGAGCGTGTCAGTCCCCCCACCTCAGCCCCTGCACCAAAGCTGGAGGACGGGGAGGTCATCAGGGGTGAGGATGAGATGAGTGGGGGCCGCTTTGACTTTGACGATGGTGGGGCATACTGTGGGGGCTGGGAGGGGGGAAAGGCCCACGGGCACGGACTGTGCACCGGCCCCAAGGGCCAGGGTGAATACTCAGGCTCCTGGAACTTTGGCTTTGAAGTGGCAGGCGTCTACACCTGGCCCAGCGGAAACACCTTCGAGGGATACTGGAGCCAGGGCAAACGCCACGGGCTGGGCATAGAGACCAAGGGCCGCTGGCTCTACAAGGGGGAGTGGACACATGGCTTCAAGGGACGCTATGGAACCCGGCAGAGCGCCAGCAGTGGTGCCAAGTACGAGGGCACTTGGAACAATGGTTTGCAGGATGGCTATGGCACTGAGACCTATGCAGATGGAGGTGAGTCCAGCCTGGGGCCTGAAGGGCTGAGGGTTGCAGGGGGACCTGGGGGAGTGTGTGGAGGACTGGGCAGCTGGCACGGGAGCAGACAGGCTACAGTGTGATTTGCTGTGTGGCGTTGAGCAAGCTGTTCTACCTCTCTGAACATCCATTTCTTTGTCAGTAAAGATAGGGCCAGTAAAGGGCAGGGGCGCTTAGTACAAGGCTGCCATTACTGTATGCGCTACTCACTCATTGACATGCTCAGTGTAGAACAGCTGTGCGGTAGACTCTAGCTCATAATCTAGCAGAATTTGAGTCTGGTCTCAGCTTTGCCATAAAAATTGCTTTCAAGTGATAGAGCATGAGGAATGTTCATTCATTCACCTACACGCCCCCACATCGGCTCTCTCCTACAGTGCCCCACTCCATGGTTCTCCCTGTTTGCCAGGCCCGTACCAGCAGTAACACACAGTCCCAGCTCGGGGATAAACCTGCAGGGCTGTGCACAGATGCATATGGACAGCTGAGGCGAGAAAGAGCAGCCAGGTTCAGGGAAGGCAGAGACTATTCTAAAAGTTAGACCTGAGCAAGATCTAGATGTGAAGATGCAATTGTGGGAGTTCGAGTTCAAGACTGTCTCCGTCCGGCAGAGAGAAGGGTGTGTACAGAGGTACAGAAGAATGTAATCATGTGAATGTAATCATGGTTTAAGAAAACAGAGAACTTTCTATAGCAAAATGGTCCCCAAGAGTGGCAGGGAAGTCATTACCTAACCCACTGGTGGGATGCGGGACAGAACATTTACTGGAGCCTCAGTTTCCTCATCCATAAAATGGGGTGTTTTAGAGCCAGAGTGCTGCTTACAGTGTGGTCAGTAGAGAGGCAAGTTCAGAGTCCCCACCCAGACTTTGAGTCAGTCCCTGAGCGAGGGCCCAGAAAAACTGATTTAACAAGTACATGAGGAGGATCTCAGCATGTTGAAGTTTTAGACTGTTGCTTTTGCGGGGTGTAGTGACCCACGCCTATAAGCTGAGATACTGAAGAGGCCGAGGCAGCAGAATGACTTGGGCCTAGAGGCTGAATCCCATGAGGGCTACAAAGAAAGACCTGGTCTCAAACAAGAGAGGGAGGGGGCGGAGAGCGTGGTTCAGAGGCAGAGTGCATGCCTAGTGCGAATGAAGTTCTGGGTTCCATTTCTAGTACCACAAAAAGAAAGGTATTTTACTTATTTAGGTTTTTGGAGAAAGGGCTTGCTATGTAGTTGAGGCTGACCTCAAACTTGCAGTAATTCTCCTGCCTCAGCCTCCCTAGTCCAGGGATTATTGGTGTGTGCACTACACCTGGCAGATTTAAATCAGAGGCTAGCAAACTATAGATCACAGGCCAGACTGATCGGCTGCCTGTCCTGTACAGCTTGTGAGATGAGAGTGGTTCTACATTTTTAATTGTTTGGGGGAAAAAAAGCAAAAGAAAAACAGCATTTGATGACACCTGAAGTTTATGTGGTAGTCCCTATGTGAGCCTGGGGTCTTACAAAACCTAAAACATCATCTTCTGATTATTCACAGAAACAGTTAGTGCTGGGGAAGCAGGAGGGTCACGAGTTCTAGGCCAACCTGAGCTACACACCGAGAGCTCATTTCAAAAAATGTAAAACAGAGGTGTTGCTCCTGCTTTTAATGGTCCTTAGACTCCTTTGGATGCAGATTGATTTGGTGGCATCTTCCCACTGTGCTTCATGACTCAA
Source organism: Petromus typicus (assembly GCA_004026965.1). Classification (NCBI taxonomy): domain Eukaryota; kingdom Metazoa; phylum Chordata; class Mammalia; order Rodentia; family Petromuridae; genus Petromus; species Petromus typicus. The sequence goes on from PVIR01007394.1 coordinate 51,086, forward strand.
AATTGGCTAATTAAAAAATAATTATATTGAGCAACAGAAGGCATTTGTCAAACCTTATTTTTTTGTCACTCCTCCCCCATAGGGGAAATGGGCATTCTGGGAATGGGCGGGACAGGAAGAAGCATCAGCAGCGCTCAGGTACAAGGTTTGCTCAAGCCAAGGCCTCGGGCTCCTGGAGAGCAGCCCGAGTGAAGATGGGCTGGGGTCTGAGGAGGACTTGCCCTCCGGTGAGTCTGGGTGTTGAGGGTGTGGAATTGGACAGTGCTGAGGACAAATTTGGGCTCCACCGCGGGCCTGTTTGGTGACCTTGAGCGGCTTGTTGACCTTCTCCAGTGGAGCACAGTTCAGCCTTGATGATGGTTACACTGGGCAGCATGCCATGTGCTCAAGATGCAGCAGCCTCAGTTTCTCCAGCCGTAGCACAGAGATGATTCTCAGGGGCCAGTGGGGCATCAGTTACATATGCAAAGCGGCACGTGGTAGCACGCCCAGTGTCCCTTCCGTTCCTCCTCTCCAGACTCCTGTGAGACCAGGGACACTGGCTGTGAGTCACAGGGACACCTACTGCTGGGCTGACATGAGCTTGGAAACCAGCGAGCTCATCTCCCAAATCGTGTAAAGGAGGAAACCCACTCACTCGTTCACTCACTCACCCACTCACCTGTTCTGTCACTCCCTCCCTCAAAGCCAGTATCACTGAGACCCAGTCCCTCCCAGGCACTGTCCCACAGCACGGTCTGGGGACTGGATGAGTGGGTATCACCTCCTGTATAGCGCAAAAGAGAAGTAACCAGAAAACACACATGCACAACGTGATAAAAATAGGATGAAAATTTAAAAGGTCCTAAGATCTATCACAGTAAAAGCCTCCCTGCCATTGCCCCTCACCGCCTCTCTCCTAGGTTCTCCTGCACTTACTCCATCCTTCTTATCACTTTCAGAAGCGGTTTTAGAAGTCTTTTTACATGAGTGTATTTATCTGCACTGTTGTGGCTGCTTTGCTCTCCTGAGTCAGGTCCAAATGTTTACCTTTCACAGTCTTTATGACTTTGGAGATGAGCTGGAAGTTGCATGGGGTCGGATCTGGTCATTGGGTGGATGAGGACACACTACAACATTTTCACGGGCCTGGCTTCCTGTGAGATGGCACTCAGCTGCCTAACGACACCCACGACAGAGGACTTGCAGAACTGCTTCAGAAAGTGACGAGAATGATGGGATAGTGTGTTCAGGGTGAGAAGCAGTACTTGAAGTGGGTTAATGGCAATGTGCCTTTTACTGTAATGCATTTTTAAAATTGAAACATATACCACATATTTCAGGTACTCTTTGTATACATAATTTCCAGAAGTTACTAGCATCATAATAAATAAAAAAGCAGAGAGGCAAGTGTAGTATCCTTAGATAAGGTGGTCTCAAACAAGATGGGGAAACTAGGGAAGAGGTAAAGCCTTTCAGGCAGAAGAGCAGAGACCAGGGCCAGTCCCGGTGCACTTGAGGAGCCCAAGACCGCAGGAACATCAGAGACTGAGAGCACGTGGCTACAGACAGGCCTGCAGGTTGGAATGTGGGCAAGGGCCTGAACACCCAAATTTTACAGGCCTAGTTTTTTCCCCCTCCAGTACTAGGGATGAGCTCAGGACTTTGCATACACTGGGCCAAGTGCTCCACCACTGAGCTATAGCCCCTGCTCTTTTACACTTTATTTTGAGACAAGATCTTGGGAAATTTCCCAACCTAGACTCAAGCCTGCAGTCCTCCTGCCTCAGCCTCCTGAGTAGCTGGAATGAGAGGCATGCAGTATCAAGCCTAGCTAGACGGGCCTTGAGTTTTATCCCCTGTGTGCCAGGAGTTCTTGAGCCCAGGTAACTAGAAGACCTCCTACTCTGGTTTGTTGGAAGCCCAGCTCCTCCCAAGTGAGACAGCCCTTAGATAGGAGCCCTGGAAACCTCACGGATTCTCTCTCCCAAGCCACACATGAGGTGTAACTCTCCAAAATTAGACATGGCCACTGCTTTGGAAAATCTCTTTAATCAACCTGTCATCAGTCCCCCAGGGTTTATTAAGGACCTGCCCTTTGCCCTATCCTGAGTGACACTTAGGGGAATGTGAACAAATATGATCCTGGGATTAGGAGCAGTCGGGGTCGGCCCCTGCGCTCTGTAATCTCTGGAGTCTTCATTTCCTCATCCACAGAGTAGACCTATCCTAAGCTCTCCTAAGATCTCTTGCAGGATAAATGAACACAAAATAAGTGGCAATTGCTATTATTACCATTACCTGTGATTAATTCACCTAGTAAGTACATATTGCATGATTATTATCAAACCAGAGGGGTACCACACTGGGTGGCATAGAAATGACTGGAACCTGACCTTACCAGGAACCCCATGCAGAGGGGGAGGCAGGGGCAGCCATGGGACACAGGAAGCACAGGGGGACTGTCAGACTTAGAGCTCAGGGCGGCTTTCTGGGGTAAACTGCCTGGCCTGCTTCAGGTGGAAACAATGAAGTCCACACAGGCCAGGGGGCCCAGAGCCTGCTGTGTGGAGAAGCTCTCTCTGCTGCCCACATGGGTTTGCAACCACGGGCTCCTGCACCACACTGAGGAAAACAGCACAGTGCCCGATTGCAGGTGCTCAGCCAGCAGGAAGTGGTAAAATCAACTTACTGGTTCAGGATCCACACTTTCCAGAATGGAAGGACAGACAGCAACAGAATAGCACAGAAACTACCAGCGCCTTCACAGAGAATAAGATACAGTCTTACTCCAGCTGAGAGTGTACGTGTGTAAGCATCTGTGTTTAAATGTGTTGTGATGTAAAATATATTTCTCACCATAAGTCATAGGACATTTGAAAATCCAAATGACCTAAGGGCCAGGCGTAGTGTCTCATGGATTGCTGAGAGTTCAAAGCCAGCCTAGGCTACAGAGTGAGTTCAAGGCTAGTCTGAAATACATAGCGAGACCCTGTCTCAGAACACCTAACCCAAAACCAAAAGAAAACAGACAAGCCAAAAAAGGTAAAGTGACTTGGCCTGGCATTTTCTTCAAAGCCCCTACCATTTCTACCTCCATAGACCTCACCTTTCCTCTGAGCTCTGGCTTTGGATGGATGTTAAACGCTAGTTCTGGGCTGGGAGGAGGGAATAGGGTCAGGCACATGGGCTCTGGACTCCCAAACCCTGCTATGAGCCTCTTGGCACCGTCCACATCCTTTAACCCTCATGCCTCCCCTGGCCATATAAAGCAAAGCTAAAAATAGCTGCTGATTTAAAGCCCACGAACATACCCAGCCCCGAAAGGAGTAACATGCCGCGTGGCTGCTGGGCTGTTTCCACCACTCAGAACTCAAGGATCCAGCTCTAGAAAGGCCGCTTGTAGCCCTTACTTTCTGAGGTTTCTGGTCTTGACCTCAGAGGCCCATAGGTGCCCTGATACTGCTTTTGAGCTGTGTGCTCATGGGCAAGATTCCCTGTGTGTTCTCTCAAACAGTCCCTGGACTAATCAACTCACACTCAAATTCCAGAACCATTGATTAGTTCAATAATTGAAATATTCAGGGGAAAATCTAGGCCCAAGATTGGCTGGTTTCCATAAAGCTGATGAGACTGAAGTGAGCATTTTTGAAGTTCTTACTATGTTCCAGGCACTGTTCTTGGTACTTTATGTGGGTTCTATTATTTAAGTTTTTGTAACAACCTTACAAGGAAGTACGGCACTGCTGCTACTCCTGTTTTACAAATGAGCGAACTGAGACTCATCATATACCTAGTCCCATTCAAGTTAGTAAGAGGAAGAGATGGAACTTGATAATAGCAAGTAATAATTAAATCTTTTATAATGTAAATGTTCTAATAAGTGGTACAAAACAGTCAGGATTGGCTACATAATTTGTAGGATCTAGTGCAAATGCAAATGTGAAATCATTCTTTAAAATCCTTTAAGAATTTTGAGGAGGTAGCTGGATGTGGTAGTGCATATCTATAATCCCACCCCTCTGGGAGGCTGAGGCAGGAGGATAACAAGTTTGAGTTCACCTGTGGCAACTTAGAGACTCAATATAAAAAATTTCAAAGGGTTGTGGCTGAACTTCAGGGCTAAAACCCTAGTTTCAATCCTCAGAACTGAAAAAATTTTCAAGACGGTGACAGCAGAGCATTAAACTGAGTATCAGTCCTTCGGTATCTACACAGGTTGACCACCCATGGAGTTTACCCTCAAGATAGTAATAACTGCATCTACCCTTTATTGAGCTCTCACTACAACAAGGCTCTGTGCTAAGAATCTTAATGTACTTTCTTAAAATTCTCTTGTGGCTGGCTGTGGTGGCACATATCTGTAATCCCAGGAGGGATTAGGAATCTCAGGAGGCTGATGCAGAAGGATTTCTGTGAGTTTGAGGCCAGCCTGAACTGCATAGCAAGACCCTATCTCAAAAAGCAAAACAAAGAAAATTCCCCCCAAACAAAAAAGACCTCTCTTGTGTGCTACACTATTGGCTTTCAAACTTTTATGATTGCAAATCCAGTGTAAATTAGATATTTTGCATTGTAATTCCACACCTACACTCACACACAAAAATGGAAACAAATTCATAAAGCAATATTTCCTTTTCTAGCTTCAGTTTTGACCACTTCCTCCCTTTTTCTATCTTGCTGAGATAATTAAATGATACACTGGTATGTATAAATCTCTTGGAACATAACATGGCATGTGTTCATGCTTTTATTACCATCATTATATTTTGTTTTTGTTTGTTGGTTTCTGCCATACTGGGGATCAAACTTGGGCCCTTGTGGTTCACAAGGTAGGGGCAGTACCACTTGAGCTAAATCTCCAGCCCCTCCTCGTTATGTTCTGAAAAGATAAGACTTTTATCACTGGGCCCAGGTTATTTCACTTGAGCAGAGTTCATGACTTTTATGAGGACCACAAAAGGGACAGGACTTGACTCTGAACATGGGAGCTCAGCAACTGCTCCAAGAGAGGACAGAGCTGACCTACTGTCGCACTTCCTTAACCTGGGTTATGTGTTCTTGGCAGAGGTGAGCATGAAAGAAGTTAACTTCTAGGGCAGGTGATTTAGCTCAGTGGTTCCGGTGCCTGCCTTGCAAGTGCAAGGGCCCGGGATTCATTCTCAGATATCCACATATAACGATGCAGGGCGTGGAAATTCACACCTACCAGCAATAGGTACCATATACCACATAGCACAGTGCCAGGAATGGTGGCTCACTCCTGTAATCCCAGCACTCAGGAGGCAGAGGCAGGAGGATTGCTGTGAGTTCAAGACTGAGCTCAGGACCAGCCTGAACTACAAAAGCAAGACCCTGTCTCCAAAAAAAAAAAGAAGTTAACTTCCTTATTCATTTATATATTTTCTACCCAAATGGATGTCTTTTCTCTTGATCTATTTATTTTTGTATTAATGTTACACTGTATTAATTACAGTAGCTCTTAAAATCAGATAGAGAAAACCTTCCAACTTTGCTCTTCTTGTTCAAGATTCCATATTCTGTATCACTTCTATTTCCATATACATTCTAAAGTCTGCTTGACAGTTTCTTACAAAAAAAAGCCTTCTGAGGTTTTGATCACAATCTCATAAAACTACCGGTGAATTTGGGAGAATGGATGTATGTCTTAGTAGGAGTCTTTTGAACATGATAAAGATCCTGATGTATTTAGGTCTTTAATGTCACTCAGCCATGCTTTGGAGTTTTTAGTGACTTATACATATTTTGCTAATTTTTTATAATTTTGTAAATAACTTTTTTATTTCATCTTATCGATTGTTCATTGTTTATAGGAGAAATATAATAGTGACAATTATTTTAGCTTGCTTAAATAATTTCTTAGTTCTAGTGAGGTGTTTTTGTTTTTCAGATTTAAAAGGAATATCTTTTAATTTAAACATTTCTTGATTAGCTATTAAAAAGATAGAGGTTCTAAAAGGGCATGATATTAAAGGGTGACATGTAGTACTTACTGAAGAAGCCTTAGAGAAGCCAGATGGGGGTTCAAATCCAAGCTCTGCCACCTCTTAAATATGTGCACCTGGACAAATATTTCTCTTTTCCCATTAGGAGTGTTAAAATTTAAAATCCCTCTCAAAATATAATTGAGACAATGAAAATGAGATCATACATTACAAGCATGTAGCATAATGCTTGGCACATAGAAAAATGACAAAATACTTTATCCTGGCTATATTTTCTTTACACCCACAGAGGTAAATTAATTCAGAATGGCCTGAACTATATCTGTCGTTGACGTTGGGGATAATATTTGAGCCCCCGAACTAGCTTTTGACTTTGGAACAGTTACTAAGCCAGGATGTTGATTTGCTTCGTTCTCTCCTCGTGTCCTGCCAGCGTGGACGGAACCCGCGCCAGGCATGATTCCATTTCGAATGTAGAATCAGCATAATTTAACCTCATCTTGAAAATCTCATGCCCCAGTTCACAGCCAGGGATCCGCATGACAGTGGGCTGTTGCTGTCTCAGCAGCTTCTCGGCGATGTCTGAAGACCCCAGGGAAGCAGAGTGCCCCTCAGCAAGCCCGAAAGTAGGCACAGTCTCTTCTCTCAGTGGCCTTGTTCCTGGGAGCCACTGTCCGCGTGAACAGGTCTCTGTATGTATGTCCCGTCCGAGGCCTGCACGGGGGATTCACGGAGCTTGCTTATTTCCAGGACCTGCTAATTCCAGGCCCCCTGCAGCTGTTCTCTGGGCCAGACCTTGTGCACCACACCCTGGGGAGGAATGTCTAGTCTCATTTTCTGAGGGCTCTGGCCGGCAGCCTGGGGTGAGGGGGACAGACTTGCTTCCTGCAATGGACCAGGGGGACGTCCTTGGTCCCTCCCATTCTTTCTCAAGCTGGGGCCCCATAGAAGGTGAGCAACGAGGTCTGGTCCTCCTCACTGCTGTGTAACTTCTGCCCCTACTTAAGGGTCAGTCCAGATGTGTGCCTAGCACAATCAGGGCCCCAGGACAACTCTAGGATGCTTCCCTGCCAGTCAGTGTGAGCACCATGCGCCTGTAAGCTTTTCTTGGTTGTTGCCTATGGTGTGGCGTGAGGCCACATGTCTAGGTCAAAGGCAGATGCGACCTGCAAGGTATGCTGTCTGGCCTGCACCAAGCTCTCACTACTTTCATTTTTAATTAAGTCAGAATCCTCAGTGCATACCTTCTTCACCGCAGTCAAATTTAACATCTTCAGTGGCAGGACAAGCAGACAATGGGACAGACATAGACAGAGGGACATGAAACCGTCTCTGCCAGGATGGGACGGAGAGGGTTATTCTGTGCAGTGTGGTGGAGGCCATAGTAAACTTCTGAATTTTATTCTGAGAAAAATGAGGACCATAAAAGTGACAGGACTTGATGTAGTTTAAAGGGAGTCCTTCATTTAGTGGCTTCCTTTAGCTACTGTGTCTGGTTAGTATTTGTAATAATAAAGGCGATAGATAGTGTGAATTGGATCTCCATCTCCATCTGGCTGCTGTTACAATGTTGAGAAAGGATATTTGAAAGAATAACTGGTAGATTTTGCTGACAGATTGATAGGAAGAGTAAGAAGAAGGGGGTCAAGAATGGCCTCAGGCTTTGGCATGAGTTGTGGAAGAATGTTGATGCTGTGGACCGAGATGGGCTGAGGGTTTAAGGATGGAAGTCAGGTGTCCAGATAGGACACCATGTAGAGACCTGCCTGTTGGACAGGTCATGGGCCAAGGATGGTGGAGGCAGCCATCTGTATATAGGAGGAGCCTCTTTCTGACTCCCCCAGACCCTTGACCCTTGACCCTTGACCCCTCTGCCTCCACACACCCCGTGGGTTCTGGTTTCCAAGGTCCTCATGGTTGCTGGGAGCCCTCAGGAGCTCACTCAGGGCCTGGCATTGGGACTTCCACTCAGGCCTCAGGCCGGGCTGTCAGCACCCGGGCAATGGCACCCGCTTAATCCTCAGCTTCTTGTGTGAACTGTGGGGTGTCATCCGGGGCAGCAGACTCTGGATGTGGGGGTGGTGGAGCCCTGCAGGGTAAGAGGACTTGTCATCCACTGCAGCAACCTGCCCCTGCCCCCAGCTCTGTCACAACTGCTGCCAGCTCCTCCACTTTGGCTTGTCTCTTGGTGATCCCAGGAAATCGGAGACCGTAGGGCTGTGACAGACGGCAGCATTTGGAAGCCATGGGAAGGGACTCTGGTGCCAGCCTTGCAGGCGAGCCAGAGAGCAAGGCCCTGGGATTGTAATGGGAAAACATAAAACATTCCAAGCACTCAAGGGAGGGACTATTAATTTACAGACCATGCGGTGAAGTACAATGAAGGTAGGCCCACCTACTCCCATTACGGAAAGGATTCAAAGGTGCTTTAAGGAAACAGAAGCCACCTGACAAATAGTCTTGAGTGGCTACTCTACCATGTCTCAGTTCTCAGAGAGGGGGAGGTGGTAGAGTGATAAACCACAAACCTCTTCGTCCCCCAGTCATATATGCACATTTGTGCATAGTGGAAAGCCTCGAGCCACCTGCGCTGTTAGCAGCAGCCACCTTGGGGAGACAGTGCAAAGGTCTTTTCTTTTATATTCCCATCTGTTTGAATTGTTTTGCAATGAGCATACATAAATTTGTAATTTAGAAAAAGTACTCCCTTCTCAATATTCATTTATCCCAATTATTTATTGTTTTGTTTTGATTTGATTTGAAACTGGGTCTCACTGTGTAGTTCAAGTTGGTCTTGAGCTCACTATCTAGCCCAGACTGGCCTCAAACTCAAGGCAATCCTGCCTCAGTCTCCCCAATGCTGAGATAACAGCCATGCACCACTGTGCTTAGCACAAACAGTATTTGTATGTAGACATGATAAAAACCCTCAAAAGAGTTTGGCGTGTTTCCCAGAATCTAGGCTCAGAATCCCTCCCCTATTCCTTCCCATTCTAAATACTCAGCTCCTCTAGGCCAAGCAGCACAGAGAAAGAAGTGAGACAGGGTATCTGTGGTCTAGTCCAGCAAGCTACGGCCTGCACTGTAAGCTGGTGCAGGTCTCCAGCTGCCTGACCTAAGCTTCTCATCTGTATAGTAAAAGGACTGGACTACACGCTTCCAGGCGAATTCACTTTCTGTCACATGTGACATGAACTTTCTGGCTGTGACTGCCAAGACACACAGTGAGAGGAGACTGTGAGCATTCTGACCACTCAGCAGTCTCTATCGTGAGACAGGATGGGGAAAGGTCCGTGACACAGGTTCCTTGTACTCTTGGATGCTCCATGCCTGCTAGATTCTCACTTCCACAGGTGAGGTTGTTAACCCGTGTGTGTCACATCTGCAGACACTAGGGATGCAGCAGTCCACAGCAGTATGACACACTGGAACCAGCCCTTCCTAGCTCTTAAGAGCCCACTGTGACATTTTCAAGGAGTTTCCAAATTACCTGTTCAGCCCATGGCAGCTTGACCAGCCAGAGTGGGAATATTTCTGTGGTGGAGGCTGGCTAAAGCTACAGACCCAAACTGACTTTACCTGAAGAGTTTGTTCACTGATGTATCACACCACTGATTACTGCGAAATGCCCTTCTCACCCAAACTTAGTGTGACCGATCTTCTTGACTTGTCTGGAACTGTCCTGGTGTTAGCACTGAAAGTCACATCCTCCGAGCAAACCCTTTAGCTTCAGGTAAACTTGGAGACCAATCACCCTACGGTGCTTTTCCATGGGCTGAAGGAAGCCAACTTCTGTTAAGAGATGAAGATCTCTCTTAGGTAACCCACGGGATGCTTACAGCAGCCCTGCAGAGGAGCCTTGCTATGCTCACTTTAGTGCAAGGTGATGGACTCGTGCACCTCAGTTCATTTGACAGGGTCCCTGAGTGCTGTCTCAGTGTGGGTCGTCGTGTTGAGTGCGGGGCATGCTGTGGTGGGCGGCTGATCTCTCACAGTAGAGTTCTGCTGTAGTGAGTCACTCAGGTACAAAGTGGGACAAGGCACTTATCGGGAAAGCAGAATTTATGAGCTGATAACAGGAGAACCCAGCCTGGTCTGGGAATCAGCGAAGGCATTTCTGAGGAAGTACTGTTGGTGTCTGAAGGATGGATGACCATGGATTTACCAAGTGGTGGGCAGAAGGAACAACAAACGCAGAGGTTTGACCGTGG